>KZ069774.1:60398-77178 GCA_002091845.1 Anopheles cracens
GAGAGGAAAAAATAACCCGTATTGAACGAAATTGAGCCAGATAAGTTGATAAAAGTGTAGTTTTCCTTCGTAAACCGCACAGGTGACATATTGGTTAGCTTTTTCCAACGTTATTAACTGAATGTACCCTATATCAAATTAATTTGTGATACCATCTGCTGCAAAATTGGTTTCATCTGACAACCCTATTAAAACCTAATCGCGACCGAACTTGTGGGTATTAACCGGCTTGTCGACACGCACGATCCGCTCCCCGACCACAAAATATCCCTCGTACTCCACCACCTCCGGCGTGGTGTCGATGTGATAGTGCCCTCCATGCCCGTGCGTGGAAAAGCTGTGGAAATGCTGCAGCCGCAGATCCAGATCGCACTCCGTCGTGACGAGCGTACCGACGTTAATCAATGGCGCTGGCATGTCCCAGAAGTTGAGCCACTCGTTCAGCTCCTCCTCCGTGTGGATGGGCGTCGTTGAGAACGGTGACATAACGTGCTGCTTGGCTTTGCCCGCCTGCAGCAGAAATACGCCTCCCATACCGACCGTCTGCTCGCCGTACCGATCTTCCAGGCACGTGCGGATGCTAGCGATGAAGTCCTTGTTGCCCGTGCGTCGCTTACAGCTCACCTTCAGCACCGGACCGGGGTTGCCCTCGGCAAGCAGCAGGTTGCCCAGCAGCGCACAGCGCGTATCCGTGTTCGGGATCTTGCGTACGATCACCTCACGCTTGGGGTTCACCATCGCCAGGTGGCTTTCGCTCACCACTGTTCCGGGTGGAGTGTACCGTAGGTTGAACATACCCTCGCAGTTGGAGCTAACGAGCGGGAAGGGACCGGCTCCGGCGCCGATCACGATAAACGGCTTCTGGTCATCGTGCAGAGCCTGTTTGGCGACGGATACAAGATCGTAGAGCTTCGTGCGATCGACCGTCGGCAGGAGATAGGGTGGACCTCCGATTTCAATCAACGCTGGACTGCCATTCAAACCTGAAGTGGGGATCAAAGACGCATTATTAGCACCTAATTTCCCTCTTTACACTCGATTTCTCACAGCTATCTGCAGTTGTTCTCTGCTTTTCTCTTGTTTAGACTCACACGAAACTCATGCACACATTATTTAAAATTCTAAATAAGAGTATTGCACTAAAGCTTGTACTAAAAACCTGCCGAGTACAAAAGTTTGTTTTGCTCGGATCGTATCTCAGAAATATCATAGATTATCATAGAAATATCATTCTAAAATTTACAACATCTTCAACTTCATACACAATTCGGAGTAGACATACGAACATGTAAACAATACATTTAAACGTTCTTCACTCATACCTGATCCAGCGAGATGGAATGGAGCTTTGCTCAAATCCGGACACTCCACAACCTCCACGTTCACCGTGGCAAACGAGGTCTTTAGTCCGCTGGCAAGCACTAAAATGAAACGATTAAGAATTAAACTTAAATTTTGCACACACCCTCCCAAATATCTCTCACTATAGCTCGGTCTTACCATCGCGCAACTCCACCAGCGAAGGAGTATGCAGGGGTTTCTCCTCGAACAGCAGACACTGTTTCGATCAGACGGGTTTTGTTGTCTTCCATCAGCTTGTATCTTTTATGTGGCTGTGGGACTGCGCAGGTGCGAACGGTGGCGCGAAACGATGAATGGAACGGGGATGTTGTGCGTACACCAATACCAATACCCATCGGCGGAGGGTTTTTTATGCTGGTGACGGCGAGAGATCTAGCAGGCGAGCATTTTTGCGACAGGCTCTCGCATGAGAGTAAAGCGCTCAAACGGATATGATCGCACACTTGGATGCAATCGTTGTTCATCAAGGGGAATATTTGAAAAAAAAGTGCCTTCATAATTGTCAGCTATGAACCTTTTGCACTTGGCGACGCATTTAGTACCAGAATTTAGTACACATATTTTTTCTATATGCGCACACCTTTAGTACAAGTTTATGTATGAATCAGTTCTCTTATTTTGAATCAATTTGTGTATGAGTTTAGCTGTTATGAATTACATTAACTTATTCTTCAAATACTGTAGAATTGTTATTGCAGACTGGACGTGTCGAGACTCTCCATGATGGAATGTTACCGCGTGCGACTGTGTTGTACAACCGATCACCACTAAATGACCCCCAATGCAGGCCGGCTCGAGTGTCTCAAGCTCGCGAGGGAATGGGAATCGCGATCGCGAGATTTTTTGTTTTCGTTCGTTCGTTTCCTATTTGCCGATGACCTGACGACGACATTGGCGGGCACCCGGTGGTCGTTCCACTAGATTTCTTCGAGAGCAGAGCTCATCTAAACTTGGATCCAATATGTGATCCAACAATTTTTAGTATAATATTTGTACATATCTTATCTCACACTATTTGTAAAAACATATATTATCACAAACGTAATAGATCTTTTTTGATCAATCATCTGAGCCGAGTACAAAAAAAACATTTGTATCGAAACATTCGAAATAAATGTTGAAGATATGATATCCAATAACTCAAATTAGTAAATTTTCGACGATTTGAAGGACATGCCGACCCAATTCAAAAATAAAAAATATATCATTAAAACTGTTTTTAGAATATTCCAAGAGCAAAGAGTTAGGCTTTAAGTGCATTCGGATCCGTGTACGCACACAACGCTACGCATATTATTATGATTTCCTTTATTATTACGGTAGTTACGCTAGCTGCAATGGGAATTCATTAACCGTTTTGTTTCGCTTGTACATATAAGATTTGTTGTTTTTATTGTTTTCTGATCTGTTATCAACAATGTCTGAAAGTCTAATGGAAAGAATTTGATCGAACGAGTAATAGATTGGTTGCGTTTGCATGCTGCTATCGAAACAGTTTCGAACAGTGTTCCTTTTTTTGTTTGGTATAACAAATGTTGGCGCCAAGTAGAGTAAACTGCATAAGGTTGTGCATGGCTGCACTGCATGAAGGGAAGTAATAGGATTCTTCGGGAACGAAACACAACACACGTCCTCCGTGACACTTACCACACACACATTCCGATTAATTTACATCAAGACTCACAACACGCCTTTCTATCCATGTCTTTTTGTTCGCGTGTGTTTATCCACTGTCCGGAAGGCGGAGACAGTTGAGTTCAAGTTGTAAACGTTTTCTTCAGTATCTGCACGCTAACCAGCCAACCAGCCAGCCAGCCGGCAGCACCCATACACCGGGGCATTAGACTAGCAGTGTATATATCGCAGATGGTAGTCTGTTCGGGAGTTACATTAAAGAATTTTTCTCTTCTCTTTCCGCACTTGTCCTCACCTTCAGATGTCGCGACCGGTTGAGCGGACGATCGGTTAGGGCCACGGTTAATAAGTCGGTTAGTTCAGTTCACCTCTGTTCATTACACACTCGCCGCCGCACATCGCTTGCTTTTATACCCTAGATTAACTAGATCACATTGTTTTCGTTTCGCTCGTTCAGAGTATGTGTTAATGTGTGTTTGTCTGTATTCTGTTCCGTTTCGGTGTCTTACGTTTAATATTATTTGTCGATTGCTTGCACAAACCCCCCCAGTACCAGTAATGTTTCAGCTGCGCGTAGCAGTTGCAAATTTCCTCCATCATGGTGGAACGGTAAGTTACCACGATCGTATAATCGTTCGTTTGGACACCAATAACAAATTCAACTCATAGCTGAACCGGTGACCGAACGAGATATAAATATGTTCAAATTAAAAAAATAACCTCGCAGCCGGCAGTGGCTCTGTTTAAAACAATAAATATCTTCCCGCCACACAACATGAGTAACGAATAGGGGCTTGGGTGTGTATGTGTGTGGGAAAAAAAAACAATGGGACTCCCCGTTGCACTACTGCGTAAACCATACCCTGAGACGAGTTGGGAAGGGAGAGGAACTATTAGGCTCGGAAGAAACGCACCACCCGAACGATGTACTGGCGGCAGATTGGACATTCGCTAAGCACCTTACCACAGGCTGTACAGGTGGTCATGTGGCCGCATTCCAGTATCACGCACTCGATCGGTGCATCCATGCAAATCTTGCACAAATCGTCCGACGGGAGTTTTTCAATTGCTGCAATAGATGGAAATCGGGGATTAGAGTTGTGGAAGTATCGATGGTTTCTACAAAAATATACACAAATAGTTACTTCGCGTAGAAACGCTACTGAACACTATATGATAAGCTGACCATATTACTGCGGGTTTGTGCTTGGATTGCTTCGATTGCATAGACAAGTCTTGTAAGCAGTAGGAGGACAGATATGGCCATGACTACGTAGGTCGTTATGCAACATATATGGAGAAAAAGGCAATCCAATCTAAAAATTAACACAAAATCCGAACTAAAATTAACACACAATCCGAACCTAACTTGGTTGAAGCTAAAAGATTGCGAACCAAGAAAAAACTAACTATAGAAGCTGGGTTTTTAAATGTTTCCAATGAAGAATTCGAAAGAAAATGAATGCGCCATTATGGGTTACTTGGATCATGCCAACAACTTACATGGGATGGATTTATAATCACGCCACAACCGCAGCACCCGCTCGCGCAGCTCCGCCTTCTCACAACAGCCCTTAAAATCGACCCGATTGACCATCAGGATGCCCTTCAGCTGCTTCACCGAGAGCACGTCCAGATCCGCACTGAAATTGGGCCAACGGCAGTATTGTTTATCGCTCTATGGCATTAAACCATCCTCCGTTTTTTGTGTCCCTACCTTTCCTTGATGTCGCTCAGCTTGATCTGCTTCATATGCGCCAGCTCCTGATTGCCGGACGAGTAAAGGTTCGTGCAGAGGGTCTCGTCGTCCGGCGGTGGTGGTTTCAGCGGGAACGAATGTAGAGCCTGCTGCTCGGATGGCCCCCCACCACCGGCAGCTCCCGCCGCCGCACCACTCGCGTCCTCCGCCAAACTAACGCTCGCCTCCTCGGTGATCGATTCGGAGTCGGTCAGCTCGAACGAACCCTTGCTACGCCGCTCGAGATAGTTAAGGAATGCTTCCAGCTGGCGGCGCTTTTCCACCTCCGTCCCGGTGGCCGTTTCGAGCTGGCGGCGAAACTTTTTCAGCTGCCGCCGGATGCCGTTCCGTCGTTTGCCGCAGCGGAAGCACATGGCGGTGGTGTGGCTGGCAGGATGACTAGTGGTGGGGATGGCGTCGCTGCTAAGCGTACCGCTCAGACCGCCAAATGCCACCGTCGGTCGCGTCGTACGCTGGAGCAGTGGGCGCATCGGCTCATCGCCGGGTTCCACATCGGTAGCGGCCCGTGGACCCTCCGACAGCAGAAAGCTATCCGAGCGGCGTCGCGTTATGATGGTGAACGCCGACACCACGGACGGACTGTAACCGAGTACCGGAACGGAAGGGGGTGGTGGTAGTGGGTTGGCCTTCATCATCTCAACGGAGTTGCTTATGCTGTCACTCGTTTCCTCCGCCTCGTTGGTCGTGGCCGTGGTGGCGTCAGTCGCAAGAAATTCACTTTGTGTGGCCATTTCGAGCGTTCCACCGACCCCACCAGCACCACCTCCGCCACCTCCTCCGTTCGCGTCTGAGGTATTAACAATCTGCCACTGGTCCGTGTCGTCCATCGAGGTGACCGTCGTTATCAGTGCGTTCTCCGTATCGGTCGCGAGTGCTATCGTGGTGTCCTGTGCGATCGCTTGATCCGCGTTGCTACTGCTGCCCTCTCCATCGGCCAACAGATCGTCGAACGAGGACGATGGTGTCTGACTGCGTGAGGCTGTTGTCGCTTTCGGTGTTGCGGCCGATGTTTCCACGCTCGGTCCTGCAACCGCCTCCTGCTCGGATGGGTGTGGTGCCGCCGACGGGAACAGATTGGAATGGGAAAGGCTTCGACGCGGTTGCTTTGATCGTTGTGACGATAAATCGTCCTCACTTTTGGCGACGTTCGGAATGGTTTTCGCTTTCGGGACGGTGACCACACCGCCCCGCTCCTCATCCTCATCGTCCGTGCAGCACTCACAGCCCCCGGTTCCGTTCGCTTCCAGCGCAAGGATACACTCGATGCGATCGTCTAGCGTTGCCTGCGCCTGTCCCTCGGCAGTTGGCGGCTGCGGTTCGCCTAGCAGTGGCGAGCACGCATCACGACTGGGCGAGGAAAAGGACGAAGAAGCGGCACTCGAGTCGGCCCCACTAGTCGTTCCACTGCTTCCACCGCTGCTGAACTGGGCCGCCCGCTCACTCGTGTCCGCCTCGGGACGGAGCGGAGTGTTGAGCTGTGGGTTAATGGTACCATTCATCCGGTGGCCGCCGCTCGGGTCGACCGAATGGTACACATTGTTGCTACCGAACCGCGGCTGGGTGAAGATGTGACGCTGCTCTTCCTGCGTTGGGAATCCCGCACTCGGTCTGCCACCCTCCGGAACGTCTAAAAAAGCGCGAAAAACAATGTTAAGCTTCGGGACCACACCGCAGCAATCTGACAACGGTTCAACGCTACCTCCGTTGAATTTATCCGAAAAGGTAGAAAACAGATTCTGGCAGGTGTTTTTAATCTGATCGAACGTGTTGGTGCAGTTTTTGGTGCCGTTCCGGTAGAAACTACCGTAGCGCGACGAACCCCCGGAAGCAGATCCCGTGTTGGACGATGTGGCACTGAAACTTCCCGGCGTTCGAGGCGAGCTGGCCCCGGAGTTGACATGGGCAATGACCAGGTTAATAAGGTCATCTTTCTCTGCAAAGTAAGCCACAAACAAAACATCACAGCCTACGTGTACGCACGCATGAAGAGCACCCACATCCCCGTGCTGTCCGTCCATCTTACCGACGCAACCGGAAGTAGAGATGTGTTTCGATTGCAGATAAAGGATGAGATCCTTCACCTTCAGCTGGGCCAGATCGATACGGGACAGCGGCCGTTTGGTGAAGATCGTACAGTTCGGACAGAGGAACCGCTCCTGTCGCTTCACGAGACAGTTCCGGCAGAACAGACGGTGACACTCGTAGCACGATTTTTTGCGTGTTATGATACCGAACTTCACGTTGCACTTTTCGCACGGCATCCTGCGGACGGTGGTTCCGGACCCGTTCGGACTCGCGTCTTTCGATCGATGCAGGCAGCAAACGGCTAGCTCGTGGCCAGGCAGCGAGGAAACGACTCCGGACCGAACGCAAACATTGACGGTACGGGGAGCTACTTCTTTGGCGACGTTGCGGGGGGGAGGGACAGCGACTTTGGACTCGGGGTGCGTTGCGATGTGCCCGGGGAATGCTTGCTTTGTCTAGTAGTGCACCCGTCCAGTCGTGCACGGATAAAGTCGAACGGAACTATAGAGCGCTATGAAGGAATTGCAGCAAAATTGTTATCAGCAACAATGTGATTCACAATTCCATCACACGTAGGAACCGAAATATTAGCTGATCACCCTATATTATTTTTCCAATTTTTGTTTTGTTGACAGTTCCGCAGATAAGATGTGCAAGAGTGTGTGCGTTGGTAGTGGTGTGATATTGACAAAAAGACCCAACGGACAAAATTCGGCTCATTTATGCATCGGTGTATTTTAAACTAATAGCGCCACCTACTGGAAACATCCTGGAGGCAACAAAGGTGGCGTCATCTCGGGAAGAACAAAGCAAAATTAGTTGATGACTCTTCTGTAGGCATACCGCATTTGAGAGTGAGAGCCAACTTTGTGGTGTGTTTTTTGCAAAGTACGATAAATTGAAATAAATAATTATTTCGTCGAGTTGTAATATGTGTTTTAGGCACCGCTCTGGCACCTATCGAACCAAACAAACAAACAAGACAAGTTCGATAGGGTGCTCTGGCAATTGTCTGCTGTCTGGCTGAAATGTCATCCGTAGCATCGTAACAATCACTGCTTTAACTCGATATTTTTGTTTGATTTCCACACTTTTACGTAATATGAACTACATAATTATTAAGCAGAACCACCGCACTATTGTAAACAACAGTTTTTTGACGTTTTGTGACGAATTTATCGCCAATGTTCACATAGCAGGGTGTGAATCGAACACGCCAGACAAAACCAAATCGGTTTGTTCGAGACCGTGTTTGTCTGGGTTGTTCGAGACTGTCTGACCGAGCACTCCCATATGATTGTATGGGTTTGTTCGTGTCTGATGTCTTGTTCGAGAGGTGCCAGAGCGGTGCCTTAGTTGACAGCAATAGTACCCCGCAATGTAGCATCGGCATGAAGAGGAAAACAAAAGCTATTTATCCGGGAGGAAGGCAAGCCGTCGACGATTACATTCCGATTCCATACGAACCACCAAACGTAAGCGTTTTTGAATTCGATTATCTGAAGTTCAATAACTGCTATTGATACGAAATTGAAAATGCTGTCAACGAGTGACGGATGTGCTTCCGCAAGTCTGCCAGCACTGGTGTGAACGCGTGTTCGTGAGGTGAGCAATACGAAAAGAACAATAAAGGTGCGCGCACGTATTCAACTACAGTACCGAAGCAGAAATTGAAGCAGTAATTGGCACAATAACAACGTGCACTGTCTGCAAACAACACTAGTTGAATTTACATGGGTCCATCAGCCAAAACCAAATAATACGTTATCTAGCTTCACACGTTCCTTAGCAATTGATTGATTTAATATGACATTGTTTCTTTCACACTACACTTCACAAGTGTTCCTTCATGTAAAAATTAAAATAAACTTTCGCATATCATTTACTCATAACCGATCGTTTGAACCAAGGCTACTACAAGAGACCAGGTGGTAGAATGTAGAGTATTTTGACATTCAAAAAGAAGCTGAAGAAGGGGGTTCATTTGACATTTCTGGGGGTGATTTTGAAAAATGACCGTTTTTGGTTTTTCCAAATGGCGATATTAAATTAATTAATTAATCACTTCAAATCAGTTTTTGCTGCAAAATAATGGGGCAAATCTGTTTCTAATAATTTTCTGCTAATTTTAACACCATTTACACAAACTAAAACCTCTTATTCGCGTGACCAAGAGACTGTTTCAATCCTGTAAGTGTTTATACCGCCTACTATGCATCGCCCCCTGTTATGTCAAAATACTAGAAGAAGAATTTTGATCAAATCCGCTAATATTCGACCTTCTCTTTAATAGACCTTGCAGCCAACGATCGAAACTAATGTCTACTCTACTTATAGATACCTGGACAGCAACACCGAAGAATTAAGGCCACCTTCCATGCTACGCTACCCTATCACAGAAACATACGCACACATTCACGCACAGAGTCAGGTTCTTAGCCATCGCTAGAACACGGATCGTGTGTTGAATGTGATGTGTGGCGTGGGGGAGGGAGAGATGAGCTTTTTTAGCTTTTTGTTTTCAGAAGCTTTTTTTGGTGGTATAAATACTTCCGTTCGACCGTCGAACAACCTGTTTTTGTTATCGAAATTCGGGTGACATGTTACCAAATCCGGAGACTTTTCACCAGAAAATCCACCGTTTTTGGTGACTGTCTGCTGATTGGGAAGAACAAGGACAGCTGTCAAATTTGACAGTTCATAAAAAGGAACAAAAAGAAGAAGATTTTCCAAGCTCGTGTCGCGTTGTTCTCTGACCTCCAGTTTTTCCGCGCAAGAATTCTCAATTTTACCGTAATAAATCTGTACGTTACGTTTTGCGTACAGAAATCTGTGTGCGGCGCAAAACACCGTCGAAGAAAGTAGCTTACCACCAGCCCGTCTCAGTACACCTACCTCACTTCGGCGTCGCGACGACACTCGCCTCGGAAAAAAAACAAAATGGTCGACAAAATCGAAATGAGCCTGGATGATATCATCAAGTCGCAGAAATCCAGCCGCCCGCGCGGTTCCGGCCGCGGTGGACCCGGAGGACGCCCGATCCGTCGAGCGACGGGTGGCACTACTCGCAACAACGGATTCCGATCCGGTGGCAGCCAGCGCAATGGTGCTAGCGGCAGCGGCGGAGGCGGTGTCCTGAAGGGACGCAGCCGTGGCGGAATCTCCAGGGCACGCTACGGGCGGGTAAGAGAAGAAGGATAAAGATCGAAACGCTTAGCAACCCTCGCGTGAGATGCGAACGACTTCTGGCCCCTCTCGGTAAACGCAGCGCGCAGCGATCGATGATGAACGCGGGTCCAATACGGAATCAAAAGGCACAACCTGTAAAAGTACCGCTCCCGGGAATGTACGAGAAGCGCAAAAGGGAATATTATTTTCTGCACTTCCTCCTCCGACGGGTGCGCCGGAAACCCCGTGTGGTACCTTCCTGGTGCGTATATATGCACACACAGAACGGTCGCGGGTCCCCTCCGGTAGTGGAGCAACAGAAAAGAACATTTTCGGTGCTTTTTCTCTTGAAAAATCGCGCAACGCGCCGAACGCGAATATCTGGCGGGCATTTTAATTACGGGTGGAAGTTGCCCACTTCCCTTAGAAACTGCTTTTGCGCCTTAAAATATTGTGTCCATGAAAAAAGATGACGCCGCTGAAAATCAAGATGGCGGCTGTTCGGTGATGAAAAACGTAGCGCCAGCTGCTGCGGTAGTAGTAGTGATGCATGGAGGAATCGCGCGCGTTTGTTGTGTGTGCGTGCGTGTTGCGTTTCGTGCCGGTGGTGCGGCGTGTGAGTGTGTTGATGTGGTGGGTCGTCACCCCTGAGCACGTACCGTGTAGAAAAGTCGTGTGTGTGTATTACAAAGAAAGATGCGCCACAACAGTGTGTATTATTTGCGTTCGGTGTGATGTATGTGTGTGTGCGTGTAAATTTAGATGTGCAAAGCTTCATGTTTTTGCAAGGTTTTATAATTCGTCCGAGGCAGATATGGAAGCGTTCCGAATGTCGTTCTGTGTGTTCCGAAGTGCGTATTTCTCTCTCGTCCTTGAATAAGTTTGATGATCTTTTTGAAAAAAAATAATAATTTCATCGCTGCGGTGTGTTCTTGTTGTCGGCTGCGCCCGGTGATAGAGGAAAGCTGTTGCTTTTTCTTTGTGCCTTTCCCAACGAAGGATGAACTTTTCTTCCGTTTGTGTGCTTGCTGAAAGGAAAATTCTGCACCAATTCCCTGTGCGTGCGCGCGCGCTTTGTGTGTGTGTTGGTGTTATGATCGCGCAAAGGAAACCGGAAAGGAGGAAAATAGCGCGCCCATCACGAGTTGTTCCTCAAGATGCCACCATCAGCAGCATCACTTGCGTGTGCTAAATAGTGTATTTTGCGTACGGTGTGCTTTGAGTTTTTACTCAATTTTCGGCGATGTTTTCCTCATCTGGACGGCTTCTGGCTGCGTGCTAACGCTATGTAATGTGCGTCTGGGAAGCAACGCCATCTTCTTTCCCAACAACCACAATTCGTCGTCGTCGCCAGCTGCAAGAAGATACAGTCACAACGTAAAATTCTTCCACTTTGGCACCGTGATAGTCTCATTCTCTAGTTCCTTCCCCCTTCAACAACCTAGTAATTATTAGTCAGCAACCAGAACCCAACACAACATAATTAATTTTGCAGCACCTCTTCAGCGCTGCGATTTTCCGACATCCTTTTGTTTTAATTCTTCTTCCGGATCTATTATACCGCACAAGTAAAGCACACGCCACAGCGCACTGCTGCGCTTCTTGAATATACAGAGATGTGTTTTCTATGTCCCTGTGGAAAAGAAGAGTCACACACACACGGATCGATCGCAGCAGGCGGTGCGTGCAGTCGACTTTTCTCTTACACGAACGCAATGATGGACGAGCAGAGCGTGCCTTTCGAGGAGATCGGAGCCAATCTGGTGCAGTGGAAACAGCCGAGTTGAATCTACTGGATACAGCTTCTGGAACGTATGACTAGAGAGAACCGTTTTCGGAGAAAGGATTTATTTTTTGCAGAAGACGGGGCAGACACGCCAAACCCAACACGCACGTGTGCGAAGAAGATAGAATATCGCTCGGGGGGGTTGAGAGAACCGACACAGACGCGAATGAGTCGCGTAGCAATGTGACACACACGGTACACCACCATCCTAAGGTGTGTAGGGGCGTTTTTCGGCTGGCCGGTTGACTTTCGGTGGATCGCGCGACTGAGTATGCTGCAGAGGAAGAAGAAGGCGCACGCACGCACGCGAGCCCCTTCCAAATGGGAGGGAGCCGAGAGACGTTGCGGAGAAGGCACACCATGATGATGCCTCCCACGATAGAGCGAACTTGTTCCCGATGACTACTAAACAAACACACCCATCAAACAAAACCTCTCCCCCCCAAAATCCTCGTCAACAATCATTCCACAGGGCGACGTGAACAGCGCATGGAAACATGATATGTACGAGGGTCCGCGCAAGAATCGTCTGCTGGCGGCGGCTGGCGGGCCACTGGGCGGCGGACCCGGCGCTGCGGCGAAGCTGATGGTATCAAACCTGGACTTTGGCGTATCGGAATCGGACATCAACGAGCTGTTTGCCGAGTTTGGCCCGCTGAAGAGCGCCTCGGTACATTACGATCGTTCCGGGCGTTCGCTTGGTAAGTGTGGGTGGGAGCATGGAATGCCCGTCAGTGTTTTTATTAATTGCGATTTTTCATTGTTTCGTTTTCCCCCGAACCAGGCACGGCGGATGTTGTGTACGAACGACGCACGGACGCGATCAAAGCCATGAAGCAATACAACGGAGTACCTCTGGACGGGCGACCGATGAGCATTTTGATGGCCACCTCGGAAATTCCGGCTCCTCGTTTGCCGCGCCCGCCCGTACTGTCCGCTCCTCCTGCCCGTAGTCCACGAAAACCTCTCGGTGGTGGCCGTGGTGGTAAGTGAATTTGAATTTTTATAGGGCAGGGACGATTAGGGATCATCCGGAAACAACGCGTCAACGGATCGATACGTAAATCAAGCAAAAAAGGAGGGAATGCACCGTTTTCGGTATTTTATGCCAACGGTTGTTCTTGCCTCAGAAAATGCAGTTCAACAGCAACACGCGGATTGATTTTATTTTGCATAACTATTCTTAGTTTGGACACTTTTCAACAAATGTTGTACATAAACACGATTCTTATCGAACTTAAATAGTAGGATTTTCTATGCTTGCACGTTTGTCCATTTTGACGCTTTCCGCGCTCTCAAAACACGATTTCTAATACAAATCGGGATAAAATGGTGTGTTAAACTTATGTTAGAAGAATGAGATGACTTCAGGGAGTCTATTGTGTTTAGCACGAGGAGATCGGAGCCAATCTGGTGCAGTGGAAACAGCCGAGTTGAATCTACTGGATACAGCTTCTGGAACGTATGACTAGAGAGAACCGTTTTCGGAGAAAGGATTTATTTTTTGCAGAAGACGGGGCAGACACGCCAAACCCAACACGCACGTGTGCGAAGAAGATAGAATATCGCTCGGGGGGGTTGAGAGAACCGACACAGACGCGAATGAGTCGCGTAGCAATGTGACACACACGGTACACCACCACCCTAAGGTGTGTAGGGGCGTTTTTCGGCTGGCCGGTTGACTTTTGGTGGATCGCGCGACTGAGTATGCTGCAGAGGAAGAAGAAGGCGCACGCACGCACGCGAGCCCCTTCCAAATGGGAGGGAGCCGAGAGACGTTGCGGAGAAGGCACACCATGATGATGCCTCCCACGATAGAGCGAACTTGTTCCCGATGACTACTAAACAAACACACCCATCAAACAAAACCTCTCCCCCCCCAAAATCCTCGTCAACAATCATTCCACAGGGCGACGTGAACAGCGCATGGAAACATGATATGTACGAGGGTCCGCGCAAGAATCGTCTGCTGGCGGCGGCCGGCGGGCCACTGGGCGGCGGACCCGGCGCTGCGGCGAAGCTGATGGTATCAAACCTGGACTTTGGCGTATCGGAATCGGACATCAACGAGCTGTTTGCCGAGTTTGGCCCGCTGAAGAGCGCCTCGGTACATTACGACCGTTCCGGGCGTTCGCTTGGTAAGTGTGGGTGGGAGTATGGAATGCCCGTCAGTGTTTTTTATTAATTGCGATTTTTCATTGTTTCGTTTTCCCCCGAACCAGGCACGGCGGATGTTGTGTACGAACGACGCACGGACGCGATCAAAGCCATGAAGCAATACAACGGAGTACCTCTGGACGGGCGACCGATGAGCATTTTGATGGCCACCTCGGAAATTCCGGCTCCTCGTTTGCCGCGCCCGCCCGTACTGTCCGCTCCTCCTGCCCGTAGTCCACGAAAACCTCTCGGTGGTGGCCGTGGTGGTAAGTGAATTTGAATTTTTATAGGGCAGGGACGATTAGGGATCATCCGGAAACAACGCGTCAACGGATCGATACGTAAATCAAGCAAAAAAGGAGGGAATGCACCGTTCTCGGTATTTTATGCCAACGGTTGTTCTTGCCTCAGAAAATGCAGTTCAACAGCAACACGCGGATTGATTTTATTTTGCATAACTATTATTAGTTTGGACACTTTTCAACAAATGTTGTACATAAACACGATTCTTATCGAACTTAAATAGTAGGATTTTCTATGCTTGCACGTTTGTCCATTTTGACGCTTTCCGCGCTCTCAAAACACGATTTCTAATACAAATCGGGATAAAATGGTGTGTTAAACTTATGTTAGAAGAATGAGATGACTTCAGGGAGTCTATTTTGTTTAGCACCTCACCATCTATATTAAGTTTGAAATGTTTGTCTGATCGTTTGAAACACGTTTGAACACATACTTTTCTATTTCTCTAATTCTTCATATATGAAGGCTAGATTCATTATTTAGCTTTCGGGGTTTCTACATGCTTGGATTTTTTCCACAAAGGGCATGTTTGTACGATCATTTCTAACGTAATCTTTCTGTCTGTTTTCGTTTCAGGTAAACCACAAGCACGAGGTGGTCGCGGTGGTGGTGGCGGTGGACGCCGGCAGCCCCGTGAAACGAAGACCGCCGAGGAGCTAGATGCGGAGCTGGACGCGTACACCAAAGACATGAAGTAGAGCGAACCGTGGAGAGAGAGCCCTTGCACGCGTGTTCCAGCCGGTACCCGACGACAGGAGTGAGAACAGCGCGACCACAGCGGCGCGGCGCAGTTTCATTTGACATTATCGTAACTTCATTTCTCACACGGCCCTTAATATACCTTGTACATAGAAACATATTGGAGCATATAACCACAGCATTAATTTGACCCCGGACCCCAGACCCGAGTGAGGAAGAGTGGTTTTCAGTTTCGTACGCGGATCTCTTGGAGGAAAACATATGTTCAATTTTGGGCGTGCGTAAATCAAAGCCGATTTATGCACGTGCGTAGCAGTATAGGGAGTCGCCGTGTCGCGTGCGTTTAGAAGGAAAGCTACAACACTACCGCGAACGGCGGGCGCGCGCTACCGGAGGAATCGAAGTGTGTCATGCGTTACTTTGTTTTTCCTGCTTTCTCTCACCTCTCTCTGTTCAGCAAGAGCGTGTGTCGTCAGGGGAGATACACATTAGGTACTACTAAGCTAGATAAATTGTAGCGAAGGCGAGCAGCAGGTATAGGTAACCGAAGTGGCAAGATGAAACAGCAGAAGAAAATATCGGTGCGTAGAATTGCATGGGTGCAATCGTTGTCATCCTCCCCACCCGCATGTACACTCGCTTCGCCTTACTGTGTTGTTGCAGCAGTAGCGAAAATGTTCCTGAACATCTTACGTAAGGTGACGCAATAGAGAAAAGAAGGATGGAGTTTTTCTTTGTAACCTGTGTGTACACCCGCGGGGGCAGTAGTGAACAAGTTACTCACACACACACACACTCACTCACATCTAATACGCCCAGGAATCTTTACCCTGCAGCGCGCGAATGTAACAATTTTAGTTTGTAAGCACGGATTTATTACTTGAAACTAGTGGAGAAATACAATCGATGAACAAACAAAACAAAAACAAATAAAAAAAAGAAGATAACGAAACCTATTTCGGTGGATTGGAGTATTATTAACATTTACTCGTGCTCCTTTTGTCGAAATGATGGGAAAATGGGCTATGGTCGTTAGAAAGCTGTGATTTCATCCTCTTCAGACACGATCTGAGCAGACCTGTAATCGTAAATTAAAACTTACTTTACAAACCTCAACTAATTTTCTATATACTCGTATGTACTAAATATGTCTATGAGCCGGTATTTTGAACAATTCTCTTAATCAGCTCGTTAAATTGTATTTGTCCGTATTGTAACTAACTTTAACATAACGAACTTTCTTAGCTTTCTATCCAATTAAATCCAAACTTATCGATTAGGTAGAAACGCACGTACTGCTTTTCCCGCGTGCTGACGAATGCGGTGAATCGCTGCTCGCGCACGTCCCCTGATGCGCTCCTCGGACTCGGACTGTCGATTTCGCAGAGTTCGATCCGATGGTCGATGATAGTACCGGCGTTCGTGGCGTTCGCACTCGCAGGATTCACACCCGAGAAGGATGACATCTGAGTCAATCCCTCCTGCAAGCCGGTCAACTCAAAATCTCGCTGCTGCTGCTGCTGCCTGCTCCCGAAATGGGCCGGTTTGGTGAACAGAACCGGCTTGCCCCACTCGCGGGCCACTTTGCGCAGCGTTTTGCAGTGCGCGCCATGGTATGTTTCCTGCCGGATGAGGTTGGCCGGCGTACACTTCGTCCAGTAGAACGTCGCAATCGAGTCAATCAGCACGAACGTCACGTCCGGGTGTTTCACGAACAGCGACGGGAGGGCAAGCAGCGAAAAATCAAACTGCTCCAGCGAGTGGCACGTGATGAGGTGCAGCCGTTCGAGGGCGGCCCGCTGGATCGCTTGCAGCCGTTGCGGATCAGCCAGCGTGCTCGCTACCGTCGGTTCAGCCTGATTGAGGATGTGCTTTTCCATCACGCT
>KZ069774.1:77188-102572 GCA_002091845.1 Anopheles cracens
TGGTAGCTGTTCTCACAGTCGAGCAGAACGACCGCGAGCCCGAGACCACCGCAGTTCGCAGGTAGAATGGCGCGTGCGATCAGCTCCAGCAGTAGAAGCGATTTGCCACTGTTCGATTCGCCGACAATTTCGACCAGCTCTCCTCTGCGAAGTCCCCCGTCCGGGAAGATGTTTGCATCCAGATCGTAGCCGGATCGGTCCTCCAAGCCGGAAGCCGAGCGGCTAATCATTGCAAAGGCCGACTCGACCACTTGAGTCATAGTTTAAAAGAATATACCTATTTTGATCGAAGTGTATTAATTCGAACGCAAAACACACAAAAACGGTATGTTATTGTCGCTATTAAAAGGTAAACACAAACATAACATTTTATTTTGACGTTTAGCGCATCACATTAGCGCCACATGCGGCGAGTGTTGGAACCGACGCGTTCGTGTTGGTTTATATTTGGTTAAGCACATTTGCGCCTGAACGGTATGCAATTATGCGGTGTACTAAAAATAAATTCTCAATTTTTAAATAAATCGACCACATGGTGTGTTGAACGTGCCAGGTAGGAGAGTGCGTACAGGCAAATCCGATGTGTGTTGTTTTCTCGTTGAATGTGCTTTTTTTTAAATTTCGTATAATAATATTTGCTGTATTCATAATTTTTGAAGTATATTTGTATATTTATACATCAGTTTTTTTATTAATCCAAGAAGACCCAAATTTATTAAAAATATTTTTTAAATAATTGGGATAATTGGGAAATATTAATATGTTGCATGTTAATATAAAAATCCTAAAACCTTCTATTTCCAAATTTTTTCTACCAATCGAAAAATATAATTGGTTTAATCGAAATCCACTGTCATCGGTTTCACCAGGGGCGCACCGCGAAGTATCGATCGCATCCCAATCCCACCACGATCGCGCCGCCACTTCGATAATTATAAATCGGTCGCTTATCTCCCGCAAAGCCCAACCCGACGGACCCATGTGAAGGTGCACGATCATCAGGTGAAGGTGCGCGTGCAGAGAAGTCTTCACCAACCGCCAGCGCGCCAGATCGAACCATAATGACAAATTTTCACAACAAAAATATACCTACCACCACCCGTACCCGGGGCTCCGTCGGTTATTTCGAGCCGATCCAGATGCAGGCGGATCACATGGTGCTCAGCCGATACCCGGCTTTCGCTCCTATCCGGGGGGGCAGATTCATGCGATGAGGCGTTCTTCAGAGATGAGATTTATCCGTCCGCCGTCGCCGGCAATCGATTGTGTCATCGTGCTTGTTTAAGGTCAGCTTGGCCTGCTCTTCCTCGGGAAGAGTTAATCCAAGCGACTCCTTCAATATCATCTCGTAGTGTTCCGAAGCACCTCTACGCGCTGATCCTTGCTTCATTTGTTTTCGTGCTGCCAGCTGTTGGCGATCTTCTTCGAACTTGTACTGATCGTCAGCGTACTCGACCTCCAGATTCAGCGTAACGTCCTGAGGGAGCTGTTTGCGCTTATCGGCTGGAATTTCTTCATGTATCTCCTTCAACTTCGACTTCTGCTTTTCCACGTACCGCATCAGTTCGACTTTTTTCTCGCGCAGTGCAAACACTCTGACGTTGTAGTCTTTGCGCAGAGTGTACATCTCTTTACGGACACGCAACAGCTCGTGATATTTCCCAGTGGTCGTTTCCACCTGCTCCTCGGTGGGTTCGTACTCTGGATCACTCTTGAGATTATAATCTCCGATCGAACTGGCTGCTTCTTTTATTGCCTGATCGTCGACCGGGTCGTTAACGTTCGGATCCGGTTTGGAGGCTTTGTGTTCTTCCCACTACAGTCGGGAAAAAGTCAGAATAGTTTATAAACATGCTTGTTAACAACCGATCCGGTTTGGAGGCTTTGTGTTCTTCCCACTACAGTCGGGAAAAAGTCAGAATAGTTTATAAACATGCTTGTTAACAACCGAATGTGTCCCATATCGTTGAGTAAGTAATAACTCGGACGCAAACTTACCTCGTGCTGGCGTATCGTCTCCTGGTTCTTACGATCGCGATACTTGCACAGCAAACGTCTCATTTTGCTTTCCAGCTTGTAATCGATCGTTGACTGGGACAATCCTTCGAGAAATGATTCCTTTCGCTGCATTTGCGAGTCTTTGCGGCGATCCTTGCGTTTAGTGGACGTTGTTTCCGTGAACCTGTTGAAGGAAGTGTATTCATATTAGTACTTGCAGGTTCAGGACTGTGATTATTAAAATTTGAACCATAAAAACTCGAACAAAATCAGAAAACGTGCACTACATAAAAACACGTGCAAATAAATAGTTTGCGCCTGAACAAACCTGTCCTCCGGAGCTTTACACAGCTCAATGAAGCGGCTTTGCGTAGTACAATTTGATGAAAAATGTTAGATAGTCGGATGTGAACTTAGCATCTGTTGCCCCATGCTGTTAATGCTCACCTTTTACGTTCAGCTTCTTCTTCGACCAGCTTCTCCACCTGCTCCATGGTTTCAAAGTAGTCATCGTCGAGCTTTTCGATTCGGAAACTTTTCACCGATTGTCCACTCCTAGCAAAATCCAAAACGTTAGAATGCTGTGGCCAACGTTGGCTTCGCTCGCCTCACCTTACTGCCAGCACCTCGATCGGATAACTCTGCAGCGGGTCGAGGAAGAATCGTTGCAGCTTTCCGGCCGCAATACGAACCTTCTCCACGTCGAACGCCATCCGACGATGCACTAGCCCCATCGCCGACTCGAGCTGACCGCGCAGATCATCCATGATGCGCTCGTCCAGCACGAAATCCGTCACCGGAATGCGATATGCTTCCGGTAAAGCCCGGTTGCGCTCGAGTAAGGCTTCGAATCGTTTACGATGACCGGCGACCGTACGGAGCACACCCTCCTTCCGGTCGGACACAATCTTTGCGAGCCGATCGCGTTCCTGCTTCGCTTTCTGCTCCTCCAGAGACGGGTAGTCGCGCTCATCGATGTCGAACACACGCTTGACCGCCTTCTCCATCGCTTTGGGCAGTACGGCTTGGAAGGGTTCACCACCACCGTACCAGCGGTAGGAGAAGAGATTCCCATCGCTGCCGACACTGAAGATGTAGGCGTAGTCGTGACTAAACGCCAAACCCGTGATACGCCCGGTGCGGTTATCGTGCATAGGAAGCGTCCAGTAGTCGCTGAGATCGCGGAAGTCGCTCTTCGTGCGATTCACCCGGATGGCTCCATCACCGGTGCCGAAAACGATGTAATGATTGCTACACGGAAAACCCATTAGAACTCATTGCAAGTGGCCTTGAACGCACCGTTTCCGCTAACTTACTCGCTTAGATAGCACGTCAACTCCGTATCTTCCAGCTCCGGTATAAGCGTGCACGACAGGGGGTCCTCATCGTCGAAGCCGTACTCGTAAACATAGCCCGCATCGTAGCCACCCATCGATAGCCACAGAGTTTCCTCATCCGTGTAGCGCGCCCACAGCACCGGATTGGGCACCTTCGGGATGTAGAGGGGTTCCAGCTCCTCCTCGTCATCCGAGTCGGCCAGAAACGCTTCTTCGTTAATTTCCGCCTTCGGGTTCTCGATCCGCATTCGTTCCAGCGCTTCCTGCTTCTTGGCACGCTTCTCCTGCTTTCGTTTCTCGATCTCAGCCACACGCAGGTTACGCTTGATCTCCGACTTCACCGACTGGAAGGTAAGCTGCCGGATCTCAACGTTTCGGAGGTGGTACGAAATGGACGTATAATCAACCGGTGTCTCGGGTAGCTCCACTTCAAGCAATTGCCCGTACCGGCAACCAACCAGCGCGGTGGCGGACGTGTCAGGTTTCCAGCTCAACGACATCACCTCCGACGGTGTGTAGACCAATCCGATCGGCTCAAGAACCACGTGCGGGCTCGCACGCGCACAGCGATGCACGAATATCGTTCGGTCCTTCGAGCCGGACACCAGGATCGTCTCGCGGCTGTTCAGCGCAAGCGCAGTGACGGACTGCGCGTGTGGCTTCAACAGCTGTATGAGATTGAGACGGTTCTCCGGGTAGGAGAGGTGTCCCTCGTGCAGATTCAAAGCAACCGCACGAAGAAACCCATCGACGAAGCCGAGCACAAGAATGGCACCCGTCGGATCGAGCGTCGGCGGGAGCCAGAGCATCGTGCGGCCCGCACACTGAAACCGGTGGCTGAGCAGGAGTTCTCGCTTGGCGTAATCGTACACACACAGCATGCCATCCTCGCCGAGCGTCGCGACATGGTTGGAGACGGGACTTGCCTGCACGGCCACGATGGCACCCGCATGGCACTTGAACAGCTGCTGTGGTGGCACAGTGTGATGGGCTGGGGTCAAATCGCAGAGCCAGATACCACCGCTTCCGTCCTGCGCGTACCACTGAAAGTCTCCCTGGCGCCGGACAAGACACATCAGTTCCGCACCGATACGAAACTCCATGATGGGCTCGATCTCCACGAACCGATCGTCGTCCGGAGGGTCGGCCAACTCCACCGTCTCCCAGAACCAGATCCTGATGCGTCCATCCAGCCCCGCCGTCATGACTTCCCCCTCGCGCATCAGGATCTGCGTGATTGGACCCTCGTGGCAGGGTTTGCGAGCCTTACGGCACACCTCCAGCTTGATGAGACCCGCTTCCCACACCAACACATTGCCCCACTGGCACCCGGATAGAACTTTCTCGTCCGGAAGCGGCAGAATGCCCACTATGTCCGATATCTCCGTCTTACCGAAGCGACCGAGCTCGCCTTGCAGCTTCAAGCCCGTGAACGTGTTCGACATCTTCCAGAACTTGATGTGTCCGAGACCTGCCCGGCGGGAGATGTTGAAATGTAGCAGAAAACAAAAACCTAGTTAAACTATGTCCTTACCGCACGTTGTAATGTGCCCGGGAACACTGGGCGAAAACATCACGTTCAGCACATCGTTCGAAAATGACTTGCAGCGCAGGATGGTCTCACCCGCGCGCCAGTTCCACACCGTCAGCATGTAGTCCGGCTCGATGCCCTGCGAAATAAGCAGCTTCCCGTCGACGGTGTAATCAATGCGCGAGTAGCCAGCGCTCGTCCCACCGGCCAGCAGATTGATGCCCGTACCGGCAACCAACCAGCGCTGTGGCGGACGTATCAGGTTTCCAGCTCAACGACATCACCTCCGACGGTGTGTAGACCAACCCGATCGGCTCAAGAACCACGTGCGGGCTCGCACGCGCACAGCGATGCACGAATATCGTTCGGTCCTTCGAGCCGGACACCAGGATCGTCTCGCGGCTGTTCAGCGCAAGCGCAGTGACGGACTGCGCGTGTGGCTTCAACAGCTGTATGAGATTGAGACGGTTCTCCGGGTAGGAGAGGTGTCCCTCGTGCAGATTCAAAGCAACCGCACGAAGAAACCCATCGACGAAGCCGAGCACAAGAATGGCACCCGTCGGATCGAGCGTCGGCGGGAGCCAGAGCATCGTGCGGCCCGCACACTGAAACCGGTGGCTGAGCAGTAGTTCCCGCTTGGCGTAATCGTACACACACAGCATGCCATCCTCGCCGAGCGTCGCGACATGATTGGAGACGGGACTTGCCTGCACGGCAACGATGGCACCGGCATGGCACTTGAACAGCTGCTGCGGTGGCACAGTGTGATGGGCTGGGGTTAAATCGCAGAGCCAGATACCACCGCTTCCGTCCTGCGCGTACCACTGAAAGTCTCCCTGGCGCCGGACAAGACACATCAGTTCCGCACCGATACGAAACTCCATGATGGGCTCGATCTCCACGAACCGATCGTCGTCCGGAGGGTCGGCCAACTCCACCGTCTCCCAGAACCAGATCCTGATGCGTCCATCCAGCCCCGCCGTCATGACTTCCCCCTCGCGCATCAGGATCTGCGTGATTGGACCCTCGTGGCAGGGTTTGCGAGCCTTACGGCACACCTCCAGCTTGATGAGACCCGCTTCCCACACCAACACATTGCCCCACTGGCACCCGGATAGAACTTTCTCGTCCGGAAGCGGCAGAATGCCCACTATGTCCGATATCTCCGTCTTACCGAAGCGACCGAGCTCGCCTTGCAGCTTCAAGCCCGTGAACGTGTTCGACATCTTCCAGAACTTGATGTGTCCGAGACCTGCCCGGCGGGAGATGTTGAAATGTAGCAGAAAACAAAAACCTAGTTAAACTATGTCCTTACCGCACGTTGTAATGTGCCCGGGAACACTGGGCGAAAACATCACGTTCAGCACATCGTTCGAAAATGACTTGCAGCGCAGGATGGTCTCACCCGCGCGCCAGTTCCACACCGTCAGCATGTAGTCCGGCTCGATGCCCTGCGAAATAAGCAGCTTCCCGTCGACGGTGTAATCAATGCGCGAGTAGCCAGCGCTCGTCCCACCGGCCAGCAGATTGACCACCGTCATCTCCGGGTACTGATAGATGATAATCGGTGGATCGCTTCCATTCTCACCGACGGTGAGGTGTGCGTACTCCTCGCATGGATTGGTCTATAAAAGAAAGTATATCTTTCCAATAAGTGCCGAGGGTCGAGATACCAACTGCGCCCCAAACCTCACTCACCGTAATGCAACCGATTCCTCCGCCGGTGGAACTGCGACGAGTGGTAACGGTGCGCGTGGTCACGTCGAAGAAGTGAATCAGATTTCCGGATGCGAAGACCAGCACGTTTTCAGCGATTTTGCACAGATTGAAGTAGCGCTTGCAGTCGTACCCGTAGGAGTAGCTGACGAAGGAAGTTTGAGCCAACTGAACTGATGGTTTTGCTTCGATTTACTTACTCAAACTCCAGCAGCTCGTTGGGGATGGTGCAGGACGAGTTGCGGATTGGTTTCGATATAAGAGATTTGCCGTCGTAGCGCCCCGGCTGGTCCGTGGGATCCGGTGAAGATGTCCGGTTTTGGTCCATTGCTTTCGGAGGTTTGGTTTAAACTGATTGTGTCCTCCAAACATGGTGAACATTGCAACGAATATCACCAACGTAACGAAGCCGAGACTGTTTAGCTAGTGCGTCAACCGTGGTTTTAGGTGGTTGCTATGGCAATACTTGGCAACCGTTCATAACATGGTGCTAGGGTGTTTGGTTTGACGTTTAGCGTTCAATTTGGGTTTGAAACTACCATTGAACAGTTTTATTATACGGGAAGTCCTTTTCCGTAGTATTTATTGTATTAAACATTTACTGATAATGAATAAAAGGCCGAAATTTAATCTCAAATTGTCATTTTACAATATTTTAAATTTTACTTTCTTTTAAAAACGAACCCTTAAAAGCTCAATCCACGATTGGACCGTTGTATTCACTGTTCGGCTTTTCATGTACTATTTAGTTCTGAAAGATTGAAATGGCAGAGTTTTACTGATAGCAGTCGTTTTGTCAACAAAAAGAAGATATCAATTGTCGTGATTGGTTACTGCGGCTAACGTTTCATTGTTTATAAAAGTATAATTTTTTCTATAAGGAAACAATTCTTGCACATATTGGCTATAAAAATAACAAGATTCCTAGAAACGTAAGTAAAACTTTTATTGCATGCGATTTTTTTCAATAGCTATTGATTTCCATAGTGGTTTACGGTTCTTACGATATATACATTTGTTTAAAAACTTTAAAATAACTTACTAACAACCCATGGACCTGGATGTTTCTTCTAAAGATGTATTTGGCTTGATCCTGGAAAGGTTTAAGAATAATTCAAGGGGTAGGGAATCTTCAAGGGGTGAAAGGGTGGTAACGTGAAAGGTTGGAAAACAACGTGAAAATTAGAGCATAATTTTAGTTGATGAAGAGTTTTCTGAACTCCATTTTTTCCAGTCATATTCGGAAGGGTTTGTTATATACGGTTACACAGGAAGCGTTCAGTCGTTCAGTCCAGCTTATAATATAAATTCGATTGGAATCACTGAAACATTGTGGAGTAACTAATCCTATTATGTATGAAAATTGTAAACAAGCGCTAGTAAAGCATTCGTGTAATGCAAAATGCATACTTTTCGGCGCAAACTTGCTGATTCACGCCGAAAGTCAGCAGTATACGCTAAAAACACGTTATTGACGTTTTAATACCGCTGTGTTTTTTCCAATTCAAATATCTATCTGTCAGATGAGCTTACGACGAGTATTTAAGGAGCGCCCGTTGAGATAAGATAGACGTAACGTTTAATTCATTAGAAATGTTGAGAGAAGAACAAAACAACTTCATTACACTGCTATTTATCGCTAGTGCACCATCATTGTGGCTCCCTGCTTGACGCTCTATCCGATGCACCTGACGTGCGTCTCGCTGTTCGCAACTGCATACAAATTGTCCACCCTCCAAACCCACCCACCCTCCGAAACGGTTCAATGACCGTCTGATCGATAAATCACGAACTGGGGCTGACGAAACATCACGCGCCGGTTTCACCAGTTGCGTCCAGATAAGCCGTTGGGCTACAGCTGTTTCGACTTCGCTGGTTGATTGGGTCCAAGGGTGCCTCCATCGAAAAGGCGTGCCATAAATTATCCTCGTGGAAAAACGGGCATCGAGGTCCGTATCAGTTGCCCTTCATTGCGAAGCCCCAAACATCCAACCGACACGAACCGGATTCGTGCTCAGCAAGTGATTAACTGCTTAGGGGCTATTTTTGGGACCATCTCACCAGGTTTGAAAAGGAGCAGGGAGAGTGACAAATGCAGTTAATCATCGCACACCATCGATAAAGGATGCGGGTGCTAGAGACCCTAAGCGAACGATACCAAGCGATCGCGAAACGGGCAAAGTGCGCCTAGATTCGGGAAACGATTCGATCCGGTGGGGCAGCTGCAGTTTACTGCATTCCTTCTAAGTGGGACAAACCGCCAACGAACGCGGCCCTTGGACAGCGTGTCCGCGCGATAAGAGCCGACTGCGCACAAAAGCCGTTCAACCGCCGGCGATCGATCCGGCCCGATCCGGTTTCCGATAACCCCGAGGGTTAATTTTTCCTCACACCCTTTGCACGGTCGATGGGCTGTGTTCGCGTCAATGAGTGCCTCACCTCGCATGGGGTGTATTACGTCCCACCGTGAAGTGGACCGCTCCACGCGCGCTACCAGGAACGGAGATGGGGATTTTTATTTACTGCCCGGCCCGGGGACGATACTCGAACCAATCGCTTAAGCTGTTTATGGTGCAAAATAACCTAGTGGCGAAAAAAAACAGGCCGAAACGCTTGCTGTCCCTGTGCCTCCCGCATGATCACCCGGGAAGTGATGTAATGATGCGTGCATGTTGCCATCGCATCCGCCAGAGCCACCGAATCAACCAAAGTCCACAGCCTTGGGCGAGCAGCTCGCCGGCTTGGGCTGCGTGCGTGATCGAGCCGGGGCAATCATAACAACGGTTCACCTTCCTTAGCGGGAATCACGGTACACCGAGTCAATCGCCCCCCTCCGGACCGGTGCGGACGAGGTTTCGTTTCCGTAATTGAAGGAATATTGCGAGAGCGACCGAGCGCGCGCGCGCGCCTTCTCCCGCGATAAGAACCTCCGCCGGGGATCGACGGGACCGAAGGAAAACATGCTAATCGTCACGAGGGGGGGAACCGGTTCGAACCGGTTCGGTCCGTCGTCGAGCGTTCCCGACGATCCGGTCTGGTCTCGGGGGGCAGCGTTATCAGGGCTGCCGGTCCAGTCCAGCCGAGCCGCCGATAAGCCCGGAACTGACTTTGAGAGGGGTGAAATGGCAGAAAATGAACGAAGGGCCCCGATGACGGGACCCGAATGAGCCTCGAATGGGACAGTGAAAGCGGAGCCATTTTCGTTCATAACTCTAGCGTGAGCGTTGGAGTTGGGTTGGATTGATATTAGTTCGTGGAAGAAATAGAGTTATTAACCATGAATAGTATCGAAGGTTTGCTATAGGTAGGAATGATCATACATCATCTATCAGGAGTTTTGACCGATCTTAGTCTGACGACTCACTAACCTTAATGTTAGATAGAAGACTAATAATTTCTGAAGTACTAACTAAAAAAAAACTGAAGTACTAAAACTAAACTATGGATGACAATTTGTAACAATTAAATGACTAAACTATTCGCATCAATTAAATGATATACGGATATCATACTGTGTGGGCAAAGAAGTGCTTTTTCGACAGGTAGAGCAAAAGACAAGTTAATTAATTTTTAAGCATCTGTTCTTCAGATTTTAGATAGTAAATTCATACTACAGATCACATACTTTGGGACTAATTGAATAATTTGTGCCACAACACTTTGATTCAAAACAGTAATCATCTAATTTGAATCACTGATAAATAAAGACAGACTACGACAGGAGCTTTATTAACAAAATGTGTACATATAAAGCTTTAATAATGCATTAAAAAGCGTTTTTATTGCAAATAATTGAAATTTATGTAATGCACTTTGCTCAATCGTGCAAGATATAAACGGTAATGTATGCAATTTGCATAGCAAAATCCTTGCTAAACTCCATATTGGTCTAGTTTTTTTTTATAAAACAAACCGGATGGTTAATATCTGGTTAAATATGGCAGCATAAATTGTAGAAAATGCTCCTCATTATGCAAGCAAAGCTCACTTGAAATAGAGTCGGACTATATTGTAGTAGAAATAATTGCTTCTTAGTAAATCGTTACTACATACAATAATAGATAGGATAAACTCGTTTTAGTCCAAGACATTTTTGCAAAGCTGTTGTTATTGAAACATATGTGAACCAGTTTAGAAGAAAGTGCTTAGTCGATGCGCGCTATGAAATCAGATCTACGACGATCAGCTTATGCACGTCCAGTGGCACAGCACTAACGCATACTACCAACCACAACGTCACGTTTGACTAACCGACGCGTCAAATACGAAGCGCACCAGCGTCATTACAAGCGACTTCCAAGCGTCTTCTCCTCCCGTGAGGATGTCCGTGCCGCCGATGCTTCCGATCTTATCAAGCTGCAGCCAGCGCAGGACCACCACCGCGTTTGGGGTGGCGCGTTATCAAGCGTGCGGCCCGATGCGCCCCGATGCGAAAGTCAATATTTGTGCTTCTAAGAATTTATTGCGGACAAAACAAAACCGGCAGGTTTTGCGGTTTTGCGAGCCACCAACGATTGAAGCGGGACAAAAAAAGTACTTACAAAAGATCCCACCCTAGCATCGCACTATGGCCCGGTGGGGTCGCGGCGCAGTAGACGCGGACTCTCGGGAGGCCCACACTAGAACGGTGACCCTGAGCCGCATTGATGGCGTTGCAGCACATGTGATGGGTCGGTGTTGGCTACGCAAGACCGATGTGCCACTGTGAACCGTCCGGACCCGGGTCCAGCTCCTTGAACCGGTTCGTACTGGGTTGGTGACTTGCGGGAGTGCCTGGTCTAGTAGCTTCAGGCTAACCGGAACGAACCGGTTTCGCCGGGTCGGATGGCTGCGACCGGCGGGAGGTATTGATGGGGAATCCGTTAGCGTTAGACGATGAACCGGATTAAGCGCAACCCAGCGGTTATGCTGCATCATGCCGGCCGGACTTCGGACGGACGGTGATAAAAATCGACCATCGAGGACGACCTAGTTTTCGCCAAAGGCGTTCACTCGAAACACGCATGGAAGTAATAGGGAATTTCGGTCGGAAATCAGCGTTCTGTCTTCGTGGGTCGTCTAGACGATGCGTTGACGATACGTAGCGCAGGGTGTCGATCGTGTAGCGATGCGATCTTATGCTCCGATTTCGCGGTCCCAAAATGTGCGATAGCGTCCGGCATGTTGTTCTACTGCGTTTCATTCGAAAAGAATAACACCCCTGTACAAGGCGTGATTGTTGTTTGCATGAATTTTTGCGAGGGGATTTTTGTTTACGTCTGCCCAGGAGATTGTGTATCGCGCTTGGTACACCTTTTCTATTCGGAAGGTTGTTTTTAACCGTGTTTTCAATGTTACTTCTTTTTGGTTTCGATGATGTTATAGAGTTGTTGTACACCTAGTTCATACAATTTTTTAAACGACATGCAGTACTTCTGGTTTCTAGTATAGCGAACTTTGCTCCAGTAAATAGATCGACTTTTTAATATCACTATTGTTAACTAAGCTTTTAAATTTGATGTTCAGAAATTGGGTAAATTAATATAACTACAATCAGGATACTGGCATCGAGCTTTAGATTAAAAATAAAAAGGAATAACAGAAATTTTGATGGAATGTTGAAACTTATGCAGCTTGAAGGCGTTTGGTAAAGATCCTAAGAACTATGTTTTAGTATTATTTGCATAACTTTTACATTTTTTTAAATACTCTCCAAGGGAGAGGGCAGCAATCCACTTTTAAGTTAATTTGAATCAAATGTAAATCGTTTTACTAAAATACAAAACTAACACTCCGAATCTTTATTCACCGGTACTTTAGTGTACAAATATTTTTTTTTACTAATCTGGCTGAAAAAACGTTAGCCACTTTAACATTTATTAATAAAAATACGGTTCAAGTCTTCAGGGTTGCATTTAAATTAGGTTTAGCTCAGATTTGAGCGTTGTTCAACTATGCTGGCTTACGATCGTAAAGGGGTGTCCTGGATTAATAGAACATTTTTTTAAAGGAAATGTAGGTAATTTTGATTTAGCTAGGAGATGCTTAAACAGTCCTAAATCTTGATTTTACGATTGTTCCATAAGATCAGGATCGTAAATAAACGCCTAATTGTTGGCTGTCATTTCAAGAAACCCAATTTTTCAGGGTTCTAATTATTCTCCTCTTATAAAAGACGAGAAATGTGGCATGATTTTGAATATTTAACATAGCATACTTTGTTGTTCTTTTTTATTTTTTTTATATACGCAATTAAGATCATCAAGATCTCAGGATCAACAAGATCTTCCTTCGTCAACAAACACCATGCGTCTCCATCTTCTCATAGGCCGGTGGGGATGATCGTTAGTTGTTCACGAAGTAAACTCTTTCCACTATCCCGAGCCGAACACGATCTCAAGAACCCCAGACTGCTCGCTGCAAACAAGCCCCCCGAACCGTTATCTGTCCTTGCCGGTCCGCCGGTATCGCCGGTATCAATCGCCCAACCTCAACCGGCGAACGGAACGGTAGCGAACCGTGGACGTGGAAGATGTCATCGGTGCGCGTTATCGGCGCGGCAGGATTTGTCAAGCATCTTCCAGGCCACACCACCTGCTCGGGCGCACCAACACCAGCGGGCGTTGGTCCGGTCGCGTGAAAAAGGCGCTCCGTTGCGTTCCAGACCTACTTCAACGTTGCCACGCGATGACGTTCACGTTACGAGAGCCGTTCCGAAACGGCCTTCGAGCATGCACACAGGCGCGCAGAGACACGGCACAGATAGGAACGAACCTCGAACGCCTCCCCCGTTTTGTCCCGCGCCGATCGTCACCCGAAATTCTTGTCATCCACAAGCACCCCTCCCTTTGGGGTGGGTAGCGCTGTGTGGGCTGATAAGAACGGTACGGTCGGCCCCTTGAGTCGCTGAACCGTTCCCCCTTCGCTGTGTTGGTGGCCGGCGTGTTTAGTGGCGGTTGAAATATGTTCCGTCTGGGTCGGGGGGCCTTTAGTCAGCATCTCGAACTCGCACCGCTCGGACTCGTCGCGGTCGCAGGCTGGTTTGGAAACAGAAAAACAAACAAAAACAAACAATACAGGCCGCGCGTGGCTGAGTGTATAGGCTATAGAACTGAACGCGTCCTGAGAGGACGATCCCAGATCGCACGACAGCGTTCGGTTTGATGCACCGTCCGTCCAATTTGTGTGCGCTTTTAGCATTAGAAACCAGTTCGCTTGTGTGAGAGTCAGGGAGAGAGAGAGAAAAGATTTTAACGCGGAAGCCATCTTGGTGATCGCTGCGAAGGATTTGCAGTGTGTGTGTGTCTCAAGAAGAAAGTGCTCTTTACCCAACACCCCGCGTGTGTGCAAACAGGCAGGGAATGGGAAGTAATTAACACGCTAAGATAAGCTCCCAGTGTGACTACCCGGAGAGTGTGTGCGTGCGCGTGTGTCTGTGTGTACACTTAACCAAAGAAGAAACTGCTAAATGACATAAAGCGAGACGGGGAAGCGCAACCGCAGAATGCTAATCAACAAAGAAACCATTCCGTACAGGATGGGCCTGCAGCCCTTCTACTACTACCAGTCGTCGCCGCCGGTGCAGAACGAGCGCCTGGGCGGGTACCACCCCATCACGCCCCCGTACCACCACCCGTACGAGTTCAGCTTCCCGATGCAGTCGCCCGCGACCACGGCGGCGGCGGCAGCGGCGGTGGTGGCCGCCGCCACCGGCGTCCCCGTGCCGACCGAGCCCATCCGGCTCCGATCGCCCGCCTCGTCGGTCGCGTCGTCGCCCTCGTCGGCGTCGGCGTCGCCCCTGTACTTCTACCTTAATGGGCGCGGTGCCGGCACCAGTGCGGCTGTGGCCACCGGCAAGGAGCAGCTGGCCGCGGGGCCCCTGTCGCCTCCGCATACGCCCCCGCTGCGGGATCGCAGCCCCAGTCCGGTGCCGGTTGCCAACGGGCGCCCGCGGAACTCCGTCATCATGAAGGTGCAGAACCAGCAGGTGGTGCCGATGCAGCGCGACACCGATGCCAGCTCGACGTCGGAACCGGAAACGGTCGAGGAGTTTATCTGCCGCTGGGAAAACTGTTACTGGTAAGGTGGCTTCCTTTGTGTGCGTGTGGGTCCGATATAAATTATGCGCTGATTTATGACCGGCAATGTGATATGAGACTCTCTTTAAAAAAAGCCATCCTGCTGCTAGCGACCACCAGATGGCGCTAGCACTTTCTAGTATCATTCTCATTCTAGTATCGTTTTGATCTTAGAACTTGCACTGGATGAATAAAATTTAAACCTAGATTGAAATCTGTTGAACAGACACATTGTTAAGCGGACAAGATGATTCAGATTAAACTCAACAGTCTCAACAATTTTAATAAGAAATATTTGTTCTGCTTCATGCTAGTCACCGCTAGATGGCGTTGGGTGTGTTAATTAAGAGCTAAACAAGTTTGAAACCTGTTTGATGGTTTTTGTTTTTGTTATTAAAACAAGTCTATTACTCTAGCTTGTGCAACTTTCACTATTTTTTTGTTGCTATTTTCGTGCAATTTTTCGTATTGCTTTTCAAATTTATTTTCTTGTACTTTTAAATAAAACAAATTCTTTTTTTTTAATTTCCACATCGGGAATTACAACATTTTTGATCCACTTTTACACAACTTTAAACTTCTCTGTCTGAGTTACTCCCCACTCTATCACCCTGTATGTACGATGGCATCTTCCACCGCCTGTTCCTTCGGTACGAAAAAATACCCAGTAGTCTGTTATCTTTTTCCTCATCAGACGGATCATATGATTGTCGCCGAGATATAACTCCTCGCAGATGTGGCTCCGGGGCAAAGCATCCCGCGCTTTGCGCCCACGTAAAGTAAACAGACTGCCCTTCCAGCCTTGCCGCCGGTGCTCGGTTCCGTGACCCGTCGCCGGTGCACGTTTTCGTGTGTACCGTGTGCAGACGTCTGTCAGGGTGGAGCGAATCCACGCCGAGGGAGCTGGCATCTGCTTGGGCAGATCTGTTTGTCTCTTATCCAACAGATTCTAGCAGGGTACGCTTCAGTATGACGTGGAATAGTAGATTAAATTGTTGCTTTTCGATTGTTCTATTGCTGAATAAGCATTTATTGAGAAGTTTTCTATTATTTACATTTTATAAAAATATCATTTGAGTTTTATATTGTTTCTCCATATTACATTTCACAATCAGTTACATTGATCGTGCATTTGAGTTTTAACTTAAAAACAAATCTAACATAAACAAATGGAGCCCCAAATATTCCTCTGCAAGAGAAAGTAAACGCGGCTAATTCAAACCGCTTCCGTATTGGGCTTATCAAACCCAAACAGTCGAAGACTTCTCGCCACGAACCGCGCACTGATAAAAGCGCGAATAGTAACAACACCTCAGCACGAAAAACTGTCTGCTTTAACTCGGTGACGTATAGAGGCTATTTTCAGCGATTATTTTTTCTAGTTTGTTCTGAATGGTCCCTCACACACATACACCGACACGCACCACAGTTGATAAGAAATGTTTCGCAACATTACAGAAACAATTGTACCATGTGTTCTTTCGATGTGAGCGCGCTTTTAGAGTGCTCGATTGAAGAAAAATTCGCCTCCAAAATCTAGTTCCGGAAGTGATAAACCTTGGCGTGAAGCCTATAGACTACGCTGATTATGTTGACCGGCCTACTCGATGCACTACTCCAATCGTCTGCTCAATTGTTTGAGCTGTACGATAATGATCTCATAACAGAAAAGTGGGACGAACTGGCCGAAGGTCGAAGGGTGGGTGGGACGAGCGCCACTCGCTAACGTCGATATCTTATCGAACATACCATCCCCACTACGTGACGTTCTGGGCCGAGAAAAGATCCACACAGCTGACAGCTGACCCTTTCGTGCTTGCCTCTTCTCATCTCGCTTCTTTTCTATGTCTTTCTCTCTTTCCCGCTCTCCTCATCCAGCGTGTTCTTTAAGCTGGAAGATTTAGCAAGTCACGTCACGCAGAAGCACGCGGTCATCGGGCTGGACGGGCTGTATTACTGTCGTTGGGAGCGCTGCATGCGGCAGGACCGTGGCTTTAACGCACGCTACAAGATGCTGGTGCACGTGCGCACGCACACCAAGGAAAAGCCACATCAGTGCGGCAAATGTGGCAAGTGCTTTTCGCGCGCGGAAAACTTAAAGATCCACCTGCGATCGCACTCGGGCGAGAAGCCGTACGTTTGCCCTGTTCAGGTGAGTTTGAAAGAGCTGTCATGAGGTAGAGAAGGTTGAGGAATAGGTCGTCTATTCCATGGCTGAGGTTTGTGTCTCGGCTAAACACGCGCCTGGAGGTATGCAATGTGTTCTGTTTTGAAAGTAACCTGTCTGATTTTGTTCTTTCAATATATTTTCTGCTTATACTTTTCAAGTTTATTATATTATACTTTGACGTAATTTACGTAATTTACGTAATTATACAAATTTGAAAAATCTCAATAAGATTATTACTTTCTAAATTTCAAAGCTAATAAAAACGATAATGTTTGATAACAATGAATTGCATACATCTAGGAGCATAGCCTTCTGCGATTTAATCATGCGTCACAGAGAAGAAACGTTTCAATAAACCATTGTAAAACAATATTTTCGAACTACATTTTAATGATTTGATCTGCTTCTGTTATTTCAGGGATGTAACAAAGCCTACTCGAACTCATCGGATCGGTTCAAGCACACACGCACTCACGCGAACGACAAGCCGTACGTGTGCAAGGTGCCGGGCTGCAACAAACGCTACACCGATCCGTCTTCGCTGCGGAAGCACGTGAAAACATTCAAGCATGTGAACCAGAGCCACTCGCCGCTACTGCCGGACGTGTGCTGCATGGACTACGAGAGCTACTCGCAGGATAGTACCCGATCGGATGCGACCGGTTCGTATCCGGACTACGACTCCGAGGACAACGGTGTGCTGATCGACGTCGTACGATGCGACGAAGAGGCACGGCTCTATCCGGACTATTCGTTTCACCGGCTGAACGATGCCTGCGAGCATCCCGGTTACACTCAGGAACCGGGCTACTGGAATCTTGACCACCCGAAGGACGGCAGCACGCTGCACGTGGATAAGTTGCCTAGGGACGGTGCCTTAGCGGAGCAACCGGGACCGTGGGATGGCGATGGGGCAACGTCAATCGAAGACGACGAGCTGTGTAGTGACGCACAGCAGCTGGACGGGTGTCCGAAAGGGCCCAGGACGCACAAGATGGACGTGGACGGTCCGCTCGATCTCAGTATACATCACCGATGAAGGGATTAAACGGAGTAATGATGGCTTGAAATGATCCCAGTATGAGTGAGGCTTGAGGTGATCCGGACTGTTGCGTGCCGGGCCCGAAATCGGGCAGCCCTGCACCACCCAGCAGACCTCCCAGCGGCTGCTCCGACGTGGTCGTTGGCTTTTCAGTGGAAGTTAACGTGGGAAGCGTCGGTCGAATATCGAACGGTCCAGCCCGTCCATCCGGCTCACTTTCTTGTCTCACGTCCGACAGAGATCCTGCCGCTGCTTTATCCGGTAAGCTATCGGCGAGGCCGTGGCACAGCAGCACCAGAACACTCATCGGGAGCACTTGAACGTTCATGATCGGTTGGTCTGTCGAGTGTTCTACACCACGGACCGCACGCAACGTCTGCTTGTGTGGCTTCTCTGCAAAGGGCACCACGCACGACTGTTTAAATGCGACTCACATGCGGAAATGCATTCAGCGGGGTGTCTCCGAATTGCCGACCGACCGAACGACCTGAGCGTGGATGGCTTGGGAGCCTCTTCGGTCGGTGAAATAATTAAACGGCCACGCTGTGTGTATGTGTGTGTGTGTGTGATAAGCAGACCCCTGTTTAGCTATTATTATTGGGCAACCTGAAGCAAACTATTTCATCGGATATTGAGCTGTCCGTTTACGTATTCAAGCACTGCAGAACCGTTATATCACCGACTAACCTTCAGAGGCCTGAAGTCTTCAAGACTTCGCTTGTTAGTGGCAAGTATTTGAATGCCTAGAAACATGCGAGAATGGTGACTATCCACAAAACAGGAGTCGTGCACAGACATGTTGCAAAATTTTCGATCAGGTCATTCACCAATTGAGTACTCGCAGGATAGTACCCGATCGGATGCGACCGGTTCGTATCCGGACTACGACTCCGAGGACAACGGTGTGCTGATCGACGTCGTACGATGCGACGAAGAGGCACGGCTCTATCCGGACTATTCGTTTCACCGGCTGAACGATGCCTGCGAGCATCCCGGTTACACTCAGGAACCGGGCTACTGGAATCTTGACCACCCGAAGGACGGCAGCACGCTGCACGTGGATAAGTTGCCTAGGGACGGTGCCTTAGCGGAGCAACCGGGACCGTGGGATGGCGATGGTGCAACGTCGATCGAAGACGACGAGCTGTGTAGTGACGCACAGCAACTGGCTGGACGGGTGTCCGAAAGGGCCCAGGACGCACAAGATGGACGTGGACGGTCCGCTCGATCTCAGTATACATCACCGATGAAAGTATGCGTGGAGCCGAAGCTACGATTCGCACCACGCAACTTACCCAAACCTTACCAAACCAAGCAAACACTTGTTCCCGATTCCTTACCCTTTCCTTCTCTCCTTCCCTGTTTTCCTTCCGCCTCCCTACCAATAACCTTTATAAACTGTGTTCTGCAACGCAACTGATGGATTTTGTAGTCTGTAAGCCTTAACGTTTTTTTTTACATTTTACGTACATATCTATAACAAGTTTATCTTTATCGTAACACAAACAAGCAAGCTAACATATTCTTAACTTTACGATACGATCGTGGAATCACGCTGCAATATGTTTTAAACTTCAAACGCAGCACGAACTAGAGGGCGCAGGGTGTCAGTGTAGAGTTATAGGTTTTGTGATTTTGCTGTGAAGGAGATGAAATGTGGAACAACAAAGAGAACGACCGATCCGATTCGAATGAAACCCATTTGAGGAAGCAAATACGAATTGAAGCGCTGTTAGCAGTTATTACACAAACGGAGTTTATGACAAACTGATAAAGGAAAAACAAAAAGGAAGAGCAAAACACTAACGGAAAGTGCAAGCAGGAGTATAGAGTACAGTGTCTAGAGCAAAAACTCTGTGGTGTGAATTGAAACTCAATTTCTTTTAAACTAAAACTGCTACAAACAAACAAACAAACAATCAATCTTACTAGCTACAATGCTTGCTATTACGTGGAGTGGTTGAATAAAGAAATACATGAATCTGTTTCGAAAGTGGCCTCGTTCTCCTATAGTTTTTGTAGTCGTTGACGATTACAACACAATTCAAAACTGACCTTGAAGACGGACGAAATCACTGAATTGTTACCATGGCAACCGGGACCGGGGATGGGATAAACGCACCCGAAACGCGTTTGGAATATTTCATGATGAAGGCGATGAGAGCGTCGCAAACGAAAAAGGTTTCATTGCATTGAAACGAACGATCTGTGTGAGCGGGAGCCAGTAGTTTGATTTAAAATTTGCGTTGCACCGATCTAATATTTGCATACTCAGTTTGTTGGCGCCCTCGCCTCGGCGTCTGTTGATCTTGCATTCATGCCGGTGCTTGGTTTATTTAACGTAACGCAACAGCACAAAAAACCAGCACCCGAAGTCCCGAAGGCCAATTTCCAGCAGTCGGAGCTCGACTCGGAGTAATAATAAAGCCTTCCCCATTTGCCAAACCTGCTGTCATCGGGCTGAGCCGGGTCGGGCGAGGCGATCGTCATGCCGTCGCAAAAGTCCGACTCCGAACGGAAATGGCTGTGCCAGACAGTGTCCCTGTGCCGACGGGGCATCCCGTTCGAACAGCTGCAGCTTGCTGGCCGGCGAGTCCGAGAACAGCGACCACCGCAGCGATTAACTCCTGGGGCTGGGAAGGCAAACCGGGACGGATGCAAATCGGCCGGGCGAGCGCGCGGAGAGTTTTCATTATCGTTGGCTTTCCCGGTCCGACTCCGCCGTCTCGTGCAGACGGTGTGCTGCCGTTTCCGGCAAACGCGTCCCAGACAGAACCAGGCTCGGAGAAGGTGAAATAAACGAATTTTAAATTCGTGGAAGGGTGCGAGCGCGCGCGCGTGTGTGTGTGCGCGGCAGACGGGAGCACTCTTGCCGACACTTCGGTGCATACAGCCAGACTAGCCAGACGCTGTTGATGATGAAACTCCACAGCCGAACCGAAATTGCAAACTTCAATAGAGTGCGACCGTTTGGAGGAACCACTGAGAGCAGGGAGAAAAAAAAGCACACCGGCGGGAGTGAAATTTGTTTGTGGGCCTCCCACTCCCGTTTTGGAACGACCGTACGGACACAATGTTGCCCGGTCCTGATTCTCATCGCCGCTGCAGGGGACACGGAGAGGGTTCGGGGCGTTCCATTTATCATTGGCGCGCTTGTGTATGTGTGTCTGTGAGGGTGGTTTATAAGCTTCCGGAAGCTTTTGGGATTTCGGTTTCCCTCTTGCTGGCTAGCGGCTGGGACGCGAGGATTAAGGCCCGATCGTGTTCGACCTACGATGACGCTAGTGGGACTCACACCCAGTGCAGTGTGAGAATCTTCTGGTCGGAGTGAACGGCTGTGGTGAGATGATTCGCAACAGCCGCACAGTGAAAGCGATCAAAACGTGTTGCGTGAGGCGGTGAGATAATCCGCTCATTGGAGGGCATTGTGGGTTATTTTCATGCGAAGCGTTGGACAATCATAACTCTCGAAAATTACCAAATTAGAAAGAAATAAATTACAAGTTAGTACTGCTGTGAGAAAGGATACTACAGTACACTCCACATTTTAGCGACTTGTTGCAGTATGAAATTTGGTTTGTACTCTTTTTAATAAAAACTGCAAAATAAAATAAAAGCAAATAAAAACTGAAAAAATCATGCTTTTCATATCTGTATCAAAATAGAAATGTACTAACCTCTAGGAACCGACCAGCAGGGGGCGCCACAGTACAAACTGACAAACGGAGGCTACTGCGAACCAAGAATTGGAGAATGCTACTTCGATGAAGTTCGATGTTTATAAAATAAAAATCAATCCAAACCTCAAGCTCACCACTACCAGGCGCACTACCGAGCAGGGCGTTCTGAGCGGTTGATTAAACTTCAACAGGTTTTTAATTGTCGGTGTGGCCAGTGGCCAGTTCCTTTTGAATAAAACAAAAAACAATCGGCCCGCTCGTACACCACCGGGCGTGATTGGGACGCAATAAAAGCAACAAACGCAGTAAAAATCAGCAAACAGTTGCAAGTTCGCGCTCGGAATAAAAATCGGGGAGGCACAGAACCGAAATCACTGAATTGTTACCATGGCAACCGGGACCGGGGATGGGATAAACGCACCCGAAACGCGTTTGGAATATTTCATGATGAAGGCGATGAGAGCGTCGCAAACGAAAAAGGTTTCATTGCATTGAAACGAACGATCTGTGTGAGCGGGAGCCAGTAGTTTGATTTAAAATTTGCGTTGCACCGATCTAATATTTGCATACTCAGTTTGTTGGCGCCCTCGCCTCGGCGTCTGTTGATCTTGCATTCATGCCGGTGCTTGGTTTATTTAACGTAACGCAACAGCACAAAAAACCAGCACCCGAAGTCCCGAAGGCCAATTTCATAAATGTATCATCAGTTGGTCCATATTCAGTACTACATTTGTTCTAACAACAACAAACTTGAAGAATCTGAATATTAAAACTGGGATTTGAATAGTAATGCACATTGTATATCAAATGCTGCGAAAAAAAATCTGGAAAAAATGAGTCTCATTCCTTCATTCGTTGTAAATAGATCAATTACGCCGTGATACACTTTTGAATGTCAAAGAAATGTACAAAATGGAATATGTTTCATCAGATTCAATGACAAAAACAAGTTCTTCAAACCAACAAATCACGCCGAAACTCATCGTCTTTTCGTTTTTTAGTTGGTTTTTTAACATGAGGGGCATAATTAACCTAACATTTATACTTATGCAAAATAAGATGTTATCTTTCATCGAAAAATAAATTCGTACCGGCCGGGAGCATAGTGCCACAGTGAGCAGGATGAAAATAGTGTATCCACGGCTCAAACTTCCAAATCAACAGAATACAGATGCAGACACTGGCCAGACAATCGAACGGATAAAACAACTACCCATACACGGTGCCCTGCCGTTCTCATCTTTCATCTGTTATCTGCTCTCACCCAAACAGGAGCTCGTACACCCCAGTACACCGCCAGTAAGTTATCCTTTTTCTATCTCTCCTACTATGTGTGCTTACTGTCTGTCTCGCTCTCTCGCGCTCTCTCTCTCTCTCTCCTCTAGGATCGCCACCCCGTGGATGTTCTGTTTACCACTGGCAAAAAGCATCATCGGCGGTTGGAAAGCGGCAGCTGCCGGTCAGGAGTATCCGTAGACTGGCTTTCCCGATACCTCACCACTAGCTCCCCGCACCGGTGCTTGCGCCATGTGAAACAGGAAATGAAAATAGCGTAGGGGGGAAAACCAAAACTTTCCCAGACTGTCTGCAGTCCAGCCGGCGATGGGTGTGCGAAATTGATGACGTCTGCTGCTGCCGCTGTTGGAGGCTGTGTGCGTGTGTGTGTGTGTATGGGTGTATATGTGGATGTGCCGGCTTGATCCTAACGCTAAAGGATGACCATCGTGCATGTAGGATAATAGGGTTTGGTGAGTCGCCATAGCCATTATTCCGCGCCAGGGGTTCGTGTACAGTGTTGCCGGTGAGTTTGGCAGCTGCGCCAAAAAACTTAGTACATTGAGATTTTAAGTTTCGAATAATATAATAATTATGAAAGTTTAAGGTTCATTTAGAGATCTGATAGGTGATGCTTAGGTTTTTATGTGATATGTTTAATTTCAAATATAAACTATAAAACAAATAAAAAATTAAAACTGCGTTGTACAAGTACTTCCTTTTAGATTATATGGGAAACAATGTTGAGTAAAAGGGTTTCAACTGATTTTGTACTATAAATGTACCATCAGTTGGTCCATATTCAGTATTACATTTGTTCTAACAACAACAAACTTGAAGAATCTGAATATTAAAACTGGAATTTGAATAGTAATGCACATTGTATATCAAATGCTGCGAAAAAAAATCTGGAAAAAATGAGTCTCATTCCTTCATTCGTTGTAAATAGATCAATTACGCCGTGATACACTTTTGAATGTCAAAGAAATGTACAAAATGGAATATGTTTCATCAGATTCAATGACAAAAACAAGTTCTTCAAACCAACAAATCACGGGAAATCACATTTTAGAATTGAGTTGTAAACATGCTCAAATTTAAATAATCCTTTATTTATTTATTTTATTAGTTATATTTATTTTTTTGAATTTAAATAATGTGTGAGAATATTGACAGTAAACATGAGGGGCATAATTAACCTAACATTTATACTTATGCAAAATAAGATGTTATCTTTCATCGAAAAATAAATTCGTACCGATTTTTTGTGTAGTTTTAATCGCTTAGACCATAAACGATCGAAGAATATAATTCCAACATTATCTACATGAAAAGATCTATAAATATGTTTAGTTTTGTTCAACTATATCCAAAAGTTTGATAGCTTTTCTCAAACTAACTAATTAACTAATGAAAATCGAAGAAAATAATGCCTGATATAATCAGATAACAGCAATTTGCGTGGACCCAACTGTATCCCATCGTCACCGCATGCGGCTGGTGGTATAGAGTAATAAAAAATATGTATCTCATAGCAGCCACCCAAATCCACCCCAAAGTTCGACCAGCATCACTTCCGATGTAGCGGATAAGAAGCAACTGCATCAGGCACGGGCGGCAGGGATTTTACAGAATCCTCCCAAGAAGCTCATCTCATCCGTCTCCATCCGGCCAAACTTATCGTGCGCGGCCAACTCGGTACGATAAAGTTCGCGAGCTTGGCTCGATGGAGCCGGGGTTGAGCTCCTCGTGTCCCGTAGTAAGTGCAGCTCGCTGTGCTGCTGATGGCGTTCGATGGAAAACTTTCGCACGCAAACTGTCCACAGCTGCAGCGGATGCAAACCCGTTGCCGCCACAAATGGGTCGCCGAATGGGTGCCGGAGCACATTCCCGGTGCGTTCACTTTTCACTCTCGACATCCCCGCCATTTGCAGGGTCAACATGAGCCGCTGGGATGGGTGGGGATGGAGCGAAGAGTTCAAAAACCGTCCGCTAGATGACTGATTGGGGCGGGAAAAGTTTAAATGAAAGTTGCCACTCACGCCGTAAACGTTGTCAAATGAGACCGGTCTGATAAGGAGCGGTTTGGCGTGGTCGGGCAATGCAGTTTACGATGTGTGCGCGGGAGGATTTGCCCACTGGTTGCAAACCCAAATTGGGGATGAAAAATGGTGCCGATTCACGAGAACTGTGCGACTGTGCTGGGCTGTTGGACATCATCAATCTACGGGTGTATTGTTTTCGTACGGAATGTTCGTCGCTTGCGTTTTATTATGGCAGTTTTATGTGCTTTTCGAAAACCACACAAAGCTATTACTCAGCTGTGGAGATTAAGAAAAGCTTCGGTTTGGCAAATGAGAATGGTTGTTCAATTTTAAGTTTGGTTCTGGCGCAAGATTCAACACCGTCTTTCCATCTTAGTCGGGACTTACCACGCCCCGGAAGGATTTTACGAGCAAAGTTGTCTGGCGTCATTCTACTGACATGAACTGGCGAGTCTAACGCGCTGTTCAATGGTAACATCTTTTTGAGCTCGTCGTTTTCCGTCCACACAAATGGAGCTAAATTATCCTCTCGA
>KZ069774.1:112443-124286 GCA_002091845.1 Anopheles cracens
CCGGTCCCTTTTTGGGCGAGACATTTTCCGAAAACGTGAGCAGTTTATTTTTTATTGTGCTACCTCGCGCTGTCTCATTGTCTACCTGAGATTTGAGCATTTCCACTTCACTCTCAAGGTCGTCCAGGCCATTTTTCATCTCGCCCACCGGATGCCACACAAGCCGGTGTTTTGTGTGTGTGTGTTTTTTTGTTGTGTTTTCCATTTCCCTGTCCCTTTTTACAGTGGAAATGCTTTCCGATTCCCTTGAGAGTCGCTTATATAACGTTCTCGTCGTCTTACGCGTCCACTTTGCCCGCCCTGCGTACGTATCTGTGCGCGCGCGCGCATGTTTACATCCGTCTGTCTGGGTTGCGTCCTGGGCCCACTCGATTTGATGTGATTTTTGGAGCCGTCACGTTCGTCCAACGGCGAACCTTTGGGAAAGTTTTTCCACCGAACCGTATGGCTGCGTTCCGTTCACAATCCTTCCATTTTTCGTCGAAGGATTCATTCGATGTTTTTTTTTTGGAGGAGGATGAAAGAGAGGGCTCGAAGAGGGCACACAATTATCGCGCCCCCTTGTGTTATAAGTTGAGGTGGAGAAAGCGATCGCCAAAAGGATTCCAACCTTCGGTTCTTTTTCCATTCTCGGCCGCATTTCGAATCGAGTTGCGAAATCATTCCGCATTTTCATTACATTATCCGGCAGCGACCAACTTTGTCCGAGAAGCTTGATTTAATAAAATAAATTAAGAGCAAATAAAACGACTAAACGGTCCATTATCGTGTGCAGCGAGGTGGAATCTCATCCGAATCCAATTCCAAACCGGAGCACTTGGGCTGAACTTGAAATACTCTCGTGCCGAAGGACGCAACCGAAAAGGCTCCCGAGCGAACGGAGCTAACGATGATTCGCTCGGAACCCCCGTCGATGGCAAGCCGCAGATAAGCGACTAATGAGCATAAGGGAGTGGGAGGAGAGTGGGGGAGGCACAGGAGCCAGGGAGAGTGGTTCTCGCTTCACGTTCACGAGTCGTCTGCACCGGTCCGCTGCAGTCTCTGTGCTGTGGGCTCTTATGTACCGGAATCGATTGGCGTTGCGAGTGGGGAAGCTTTTCCCGTCGGTGCCGTTTATTGCGTGCGAGCAGCCCCGTGACCTTGAGACATTTTACGATCCATCCCGAACAGCCCCGCCAGACACACAGACGGGAACATGCGAGCGAAGTGGGAGAAGCAAAGCAAAAAAAGCCCGTCCCACTCCGTCATCGCCAACGGTGGCTTATGTGGGAGCGCGCTTGATCGGAGCGGATGGTGTGCTCGGGAGGATGGTTTATGTGGGAGGGAAACAGATAATGACCGGCAACTGTTCGGGTGCGGCGCACAGAAAGCGATTCGCAAGCAGTAAGGTGCGTTGCGGGATTTATCTGGAAGGATCGAAGGGTGATCATTTAAAAATAAATCAATCGATCCCGGTGATGGAGCTGTGACACTGTTTATCTATCTGGCACATCAACCGGTTATCGCTGGATATTGCAACAGCCATGTTGAATATATATCACTGTGTTTTGTTCAAAATGAATCGTATTCAAACTGATATAAAAATATATTTTTAAAACTATGTCTATATTTCTGCTGACTATGTTGTTTATGGGCATGGGACTGCTTCATTAGTAGCATGCAATATGTGAGTTGTATCTTATGTTATGAACTAATACGTTTGATATTGCAGAAGATACTTTATTTTTCATTATCTATAAATTAAAATAAATGGTAAACTACTGTGTGACCATCCCACTGTGCAGTGGTACATTCGTCCAACGGTCCTCCAGATTCAGACTTTGACAGCTGTCAGTCTGTCCACAGTCACCGGTCGGCATGGACATGGCTCAAACACACCTTCAGTAAACACTTTGAAACCCTTCCGTACCTTCTGTAAAATATATCCGTGAATAAAATCAGTGCAATACCGGAAACCACTAGCCTTTACAAAATATATATATTTTTTAAATTTATTACAAATGTTTATATGTTACTTGTTATATTTATTTATTTATTAATAAATTATGGACGTAGCCGTATTGACATATGCTTGCTATATATGACGTATAAATAATCATATAAGGAGAACTTCAAACCAGACTTAAGTGTCTCTTATAACTTCGGACTATACCTTATGTAAATTAGATAAGTGCAACTTAAGCGACGGAGTTATACAATAGACCTCTTAAAATTCTAAGCAACATTTCCATATTATTGTACTGAAAGAATGATATTCCCTTTCCTAATAGTTCGACGTTTCTTTCAGTTGCATTAGTATTTTTATATACGTGCCGTCCTGTTGAATAAGTTTGTGTATGAGTTCATTGTATGAGGGAATGGTTCTCCTATGCGTCTGCTCATTTTCCTTGTGCCATGCCGGTAAGGCATGTCAATTAAAACACGATTAATATATTATTCAACCAGACAGACCTCACGAAAACGTTTTCCGTTCTTAATACTAAAATGATGTTTTTGTTTCTGATTACTCTCACCTAGAGACTCAAGGAAAAAGGCTATTTTGGGTGCTTTAAGGACTTCTGCCACCGCAAGCCTCCACAACCTTTTCACTTAACATGGTCAAGATGAAAGCAAGGACATAACGTTGATATTGCTACTAATACTTTTGAGGTTTAAAGTGTCTTGAGGAAATTGTGGTTGTAACTGATACTGTAACTGTAACTGTGGTTGTAACTGAAATTGAACATTAAAACGTTTGTTATATTCTATTCTAATATTTTTTGTCCAAATTTTCATCGCTTACAAATTTTCATCATGATATTATCATGTTAAAGTATCATATTGTTTCCATGTTATGCTATTGTCATAACTCGTTCTCTTTTCTTTATTCCTAATCTCTTTCCCCTCTCATTTGCTGCAAAAAAATTGGTTAGGTTTTGAAGTTGTATGTTTATATATTAGTCTATGAATGTGTAGTCACTGTTTAGTTTTCTTACAAGCCTTTTGTGTGTAATAAAAGTGAAATAGCTTTATTTCAGGATGAATAAATGAATACACAAATAAAAACTCCATCAAAATAGTTTTGATGTCTAAACCACACTTAATACTATATTAACATAATTTTAATAACAAAAACATATAAGACGAACATTAAAAAATCGTATCAAAAGCATTAAAAGAAATGTTGTTCTATAGCATACTTTTGGGGCAACAGGTCAAATCAGCGTCACAATGAATGCAATATGACAAATATTTGATTATACTTAGTAAAAGGTATTGTACCATTACACTTTCAACCTTTAAATAGTTTCACATTCAATGTTCGGGACATATTTTCCCGATAAAGCGATTTACATGTAGGAACAAACATTTTTCAAAAGGACTCGATACTTTGTTGCAAACCAAATACTAAACTCAGTACATTCTTTACATCATCATAGAATATTAAGATAGTTTCTAAGTAGTAAATAACGATTAGTTGCTGATGAGTTGCTATTTCTATCCCTTCCATTCTTTTAGTACCAACATTTCACATCCATCTTCGCAACAAATGGCGACATTCGACTACCTGCATGACGCACCCATCCTAATGAAGACGGATTCCCGCACCTAATTGCGGTTAACGTTTTCGTTCGAACTTTCCGTTTCATGTTCCTGTTCGCGTTGTGGTGCTTTTGCCAGAACCAATTGGATCGTCTCGTGTTCACCGGGCAGGAAACGGTGCCGGTCCCGTTTCGGTGCAATCCATCATGGGACGCTGCGCCCTCCGGCATGTGTCCGCCACCCACAAGTGAAACCGAAGGTCACCTGGAAAAAGGGGCTGGCTGGCGAAAGAGTGAAAGTGGCGCTCGTGCTCGTGTGGTGGGCACGCGAAAGCTGCGTCGCGTCGGAGCTGACGTCCATCAAGCGGACGCGGTTAAGACATTACGCAAATGACCGTGAAATGACGACGGCGCTCCTGTTGCTCCCGTGGAAGCGAAGCAAAAAACCTAAACGATTACAATCTACCACTTGCACCGGGGTTCCGGTTAGCGGGCACACTCCTAGTTTCCGTCGGGACTTCTATTTGCGTGTGTTTACGGGAGGATTTTATCACACTGATTACGCCTCTCTCTTTCGGGAGTGTTGACCGACGTGAAACGGGGCGTGGGGCGAGACGACGAACGTTAATTTCGCTTGGCAGTGCGAAAATTAATAACCCACCTTCGACTACAGCGAAAGCGAATGTGTGTTTGTGTCTGTGTGGGTGGGTGTATTCCGCCCAGCCTGCTTTGCTTTCCATTGTCACTCCTTGCCCGGTGTTGGGTGAGTGCAACAACACCGAGTAAGGAACGAGCAGCTAGCCGCTAAGGAATCTTAGCGCCGAATGATCTTCTCCTTCAGCCTTCTCTCACTGGCCCAGGCGGAAGGTGAAATTTGCATAATTTATTACCTTCTCGCTAGTGCGCGTTCGGAATAACTTCTCATTTGCCACGGCTTTCTTGGCCGAATGTTTAGGGGCACCATTAGCTGGTGGCTCTGGTGTTTGCCTGTTGTCTTATGGTGAACCGGCCCGAGGTTCGTTCACCTTTTGCTGTCGACGGGAGGGAAAAAACCACCTGAACAATATCTCAGGTGTCCCATCCCGCTCCGGAACTGGCCATTACTGCCGGTGGCCGTTGCCGTTTGGGGATGCGAAATGTTTTCATTTTGCCGCTCCGCGAAACGATCGGGAATCTTCTCGACTAGGCGAAAATAAGCAACGGAGGTTCGTTTTTAGATGATAAGGTTTCATCTATTTCGTATATTCTGCTACGGCAGCTGCTTTAATGCTCGGGGAAGTTATTTCACTAGAATAAATTTGTTACTCAAGGGTTTTCTGTTTTCTGCAAACTGTATTCAATTATGCTTGTTCCTACTAAAACGAGGAACTGTTGTTTTATATTGATATACAGTTTCGTATTTTATGAATTATTAACATAGTGCTTGTTTCATAATATTATCCAACAAATCAAGTTAGCTAAATGTTCAAAATATTTATATTATTTATTATTTCATCCATTTTAAAAGTTTTAGGTGCAAATGTACTATTCTAGGTGCAAATTTAGCTGGAAGGATTAGGTATAAGGGCTGGCCAATTCTTTTGACCAAGTTGTATTGAATGAACTACACATAAATCGTGGTTCTAATTTTGTTTACTTTAAAGAATGCTTCAGTGGGAAATATGCTTGTGAATGCAAAATAATACAATCATTTTTAAGTCTAATATTTATCATCGAAAAAACATCCCTTTTCTACAAGAATATTTTATTTTCTTTAAATATTTTCGTCGTCAACTTTTTTCACTTTCATTATTCGATTGTATGGCATTCTTATACGTTTGTTCATTTATTTATTTGTTGCTGTTTAAGAGGAACTGCTAAAACACACCCAAGCAGAGGCCAAATGTGCCAAAGTTATTCGTCTTTCAGTAATTGTCTTTCAATAAATTGTTAATTCTTAACAAAAAATCTGCACTGAGTTTTAACAACAAACTTTTACTCCACCGGTTTGGGAATCTCGTGCAAAGCCCCTCAAATTAAAGCTACAAATCATCAAAAATAGACTATTAAAACCCACTCTCAAAGTGATTCTTCTGGAATCCAACATGCAACATGTGAAATAACAGATTATTAGGATTTAGAACAACTATACTAATAATTGTCTCACAAATTTAAACGAACTGATTAATAAACAGTCTCAATTTGGTAAATATATGTATAAACTGTAAATAAACACTATTGTTTTCCGGAATTACGCGGGTTTTATTGAAAATACGGAAGGTTCTGAGAAGGTACAAGTACAAGTACAAGGTACGGAAAGTTCGGAAGGCTCAGAAGTGTTTGAGCCATATCCAGGCCAACCGGTGGCAATAGGCAGACTGATTTTTTTACGGTGGATCTTTGACAATTAAGACACAATTGTATCATGTATGGACAGCGGTTTTGTGATGGACTCTGAAATAGTTAAGTTGGTTTTAATGCAAGATTTGAATATTTGTGTTTTTTCATCTTTGTTAAGTTTAAGTTTTATCGGTTAGTCGGTAAGTTATTATCACCCCACCAGATAACTCTTTCCATTCCCCAAGAACTTACAACTGGTAGGAAGAGGATTAAAGCTATTGAATTGCTATTCATTACTAAGAACACAGAATATTTATAAAAAGATGATTAATTTGGTAGTTAAAAGAATTATACTATTACTACTAAGAATGTCTTAACATGCTGCTGAAAGTAGTCGTTCATTGCGTGTTAACCATTCTCAGTTCATCTACCTCTTGCTTCCACTTTCACGGGTAAGCTGTGACCGATGTTTCATTCTTTTAGAACATCTTATCGTGCGCTCATAAATTGTCATCCCGGCTTACCGGAAGCCATTAAAGCTCTCGCACATCCGCACCGCCAAAAGCTCCGGCAGAAAAGCGAACAAAACCACCGAGTCTGCTCGATGCGCTGTTAATAATTGTTAAACTTTTCGTCCGCGGCGCAACGTTATCAATCTAATTTTGCTGGAAACAAACACGGCCAACCCAAAACAGCGAACCGACGAGCAGGCGGAAGCACAAAAAACCAGCCCGACCGTAAATTCGACCGGAACGAAAGGACACCGTGAAAAGGTGTGCGAGATGCGCTGGACGGTACGGTGCGGTGGAAGCGATCTTCATCTAAAATGCTATTTCCATGGCTTTTAAGCGCTCCGTGCGGAAGCATCGAACCGGAAGATCGGGTCAGGGACAGGGCGTGGCGGGACGGCCGGCGGACCGGAAAGCCGGCTTCAAGTCAAAATAACAATACCTGCTCCGCCTCCGGTTCTTCGCCTCCAGACGATTCTATCTTGCCGTTGCGCAGCTCCACCGCTCCGGCCGTATAACCCACGGGGATTAGATGCCCCGTATGCAGCCGTCTGGCGATTGCGAAATATCAGCCAGCCGGCAAGACAGCAAAACACCCGGCTTCAGCTTCGGAGCGAGCGAACACGAACGACGGACGCACGGGCGGTCGAATAAAAAACTTTCCATTTCACTTGCACTTCGCCGGCGCGATTCCTCGTTCTTCGTTCCCATCTTTTCTTCCTTCTTGCTTCTTATTATCTGTCAAGACACGGCATACCGCCCACGCCACACGAAGGATGTGGGTTTTCGACCGCTCCACGGTGGAGACCCGCATTGTCGTACGGCACGAGAACCAACCGCCACGAGTTCTCGTATGTTTGGCTTGCTCGTGTGCCCTTGCCCTTGAGCGGGCGGGCATGTTCGATTAAACCTGTACAACCGTTCCCGTTTTGGGTGGTTTGGTGTGGGTTGAGGGACTGGCGTGAATGAGGAACCAGTGCCGAACGCCGCCATCTTCACAACTGGAGAACAACATTTTGTTGTTTCGTCGTCGCACGGTGTTGGACGGAAGAACGGCAGAAATTAACGGGCTGCTGTATATAGAAGACAGAAAGAGACACACATTAATTACGCTGCGAACGTTATCAAGGAGAAGACAATGTGGCTTTAATTTATGTTCTGCTCTGGATTGTATACTGTTTGATCATAAGTGAAAGTGGTTTTAAGTGTCTTTCTTGGATTCCATTCTTAGAACATTCCAATGATAGAAAGTCTTCCAAAACAGAACATTTTTTAACAGACTCCACATTTTAATGATAACGTTTTCCGCTTTTAGATGGAAATCCTTGCTAAGATGGAAATTCCGCGCCAGCACATGTTATTTATATAACGTTTTTATATACCATTTGGTGTGTATAACAGATGACTCCAACGTTTGTGTCAGACTGTTTCTTTGGCGACTGATTATACGTGAATAATAAAGCACTATCCATAATATCACGTTTAATTCAGAGTGAGGTACTTCTCTACAACTCTAGATCATTTCTCTCGCTGTGTGAATCCTCAATCGTGTTTCTGTGTTGTTGCTTGTCCTTCGACGTCTTCATTGATTTCCTGTGGAATCGTATCGTTCCTAAACTACAAGATTGTTCATGTTTTGCATTGAACATATACGTGAGCCTTGCTCATTCTCCGGGCTGCTTGTATTGTTTGAAATCCTTCTAAATCCTGCATTGCTAGGAACCTGGATCCTTGAATGCTACAACCGATGTGATCTTCCATACGGTGGCAACAAGAGCCAGACTAATTCCCTAGCCCAATGTTAGCGAGCGAAAATGGACGATTCACACGTGTCACTTAGAAGTTCTCGGTGGAGCGTCGGACATGGGCAGATGGCCCGCGGCCCGCAGGGTCAGACAGGTGATCATTTTCGCCCGGTCATCCTGAGAGGATTCACCTTTCGCTTTCACTGGGTTCGCCTTGCCTTGCTCGAGCCTCTTCCACTTGCGCTGTCAGAGGTCCTACCTCCCAACAGTAAAGTAGCTGTTTGTTTGTTTTTGTCGAGCAATGTTTCTGTGTCCCATTCGCCTGGACTCTCCCCTCCTTTTTTTCTAGCAGTCCTCGCCGTTGGGTGGCGATGGAGATTTTTTGAAGTCGTTAGACGGATTTGTTGTTTCTTTTCTGTTTGACCGTGTGCCGAATTATTCGTCGCTGCCCCGTTCGTGGCAGCGCCTTCGAATCGACGCACGATGTTGTTTACAATTTCGTTCAGCTCAAGCCGGACATGATATCGTTTAGCGCAATTGAAAAAGTTTTGATTAACTTACCGAGTGCCGGGAAAGTGGAAAACTTTTTTGCGCTTTCGGGGCGTTTCTTTTCTTCTTCTTGCTCGTTCACACCGGCTTTCTCCCAGGGCGTCTGGCCGGGGACGATTTCCGCCCTCTGGTGCGACTGTGACCAGTCGACGGGTGCACTTACAGCGCTCATTTTATTTGTGTTTTAACTTCAGCGCACCGGCAACAGTGGAGGGCAACAGTGAAGCGATAGAAATAAAACAAATGCTCGACCATTAGGCAGCGAATGGTGGCGAGCCGGTGATACGGTGAATGATGGCCGCTCGGGGGAGATAATGAAATGATTCGAGACAGCGCGATGGGGGAGGACGGGACAATCGGGAGCTAATACTAGTTCCATTTGCAGTTGGGCGCACCCAGCCCGATGGTGATGGATTTGAAGGTAATCAGATTAAGCTCGATAATTCAGCGTGAGTGCACTTTTGCGATTGGAGGCACGTTTTCTGGATTTGAAAAATTAAAATCGCGTCAGACGAAAAAAGCTCATTCCGTGTTAAGTTAGGAAAGTTTAAAAGCTTTTTTATGACGAGAGTGATTTTTTAGCAAGAGAATAACTAACCATTGATTTGATTCCTTGGCAAAGGTCTGTGAAAACCTTGCTTTGTGAATTATTTATATATTTTTAATTATTGTTAGTTTTAGTCTTGATTCTAACAAGAATCTAAGAATCGCCTCTTACGAATCACATATTCTTTTTTTAAATGTTGTGTCAAGGAAACATTTTACGTTTTTTATAGCCCTCACATGTTTATAGCGGTTAAAAAAAATATCAGATATGTTAAGTATATCTAACGTTATATAACACTTAATACTTAATGGATGAAATGGTCTGTTAGGTGATGTTTCTTAGTTGTTTCTGAAGTATCTTATGATTGCAAAGGAAATTGAAAGGATAAAAAATGTGAGTTAATTCCTGTGTGTCTACAGCTATTGATATTTTTTATGTGATTTTTTTCTAATTTTTAAACCATCTTTGTCGATGATAAACTATAATTTTGTTATTTCTGAAAATTTTTTTAAAATGGTTACTTCGGATATTTCTAAAATATTATGATAGTTTACGTGATCGATAGTGATCAATATCTTGAAAGCTTGAAGACTGATCACTATCTTGATCATGAATGAAATGTGACGCAAATATTCTTATAATTGCAATCATATTCTATTTCTATCTTTATATCCTTCATGTATCCAATACATGAAGAACCAGGCGCCTCCATTAAAATAAATTCTTTTTTTTTGTAATGTTCAATAACTAATAAAACAGAATAGTTATTGGATCAAAGAAAAACAGATTGAAAGACAAAAATATGACTATAGAATCAAAAAAAGATTTTGTAGTAACCAAAAAAGTGAAATAAAAAAGATGTCTGCCAGCTTCATGCCTTTCCTCACTCACATCTAGCAGATTGGTTCCCGCGTGTACGTGAGCCCAAACCATTGCCAAAGTGTCGTTAATTTGCACTTTCATCTGCGAAGCATAAAATTCCTTTAACGGCTACGGCTACACGCAGCAGCAGCAGCAGTCCCGGAATGTGCAATCTGGCCGCCCAGCCAGCCAGCCAGCCAGCCGGCAGATAGCAGATAGCAGCTTTATCTTTATAGCCTTGGACATTGCTGCAGATCACATTAATAGCGTTCTGCGGACGAACGGAACCACTTCCGAGGGCGGGCGAAAGCGGCGCGACAGGAGGATGTTAACCCGTGAAATCCTTCCCAGGTCGTATCATGACAATTTTGTATCAGCAGCTACAGCGACGGACAGGAGCGAGAGCAAACAGAAAAGATGGCATAATCATTAAAACTCACTCTCCTGTCCGGGCGGTACCGATTCCTTGGCTCGCCTTCTACAAACACCCAGCGTCGTCACTTACTTTATGGCAGCCGGCAGCGTGCACAGGATGGGAAACTTTTCGTGCAAACGACCGAAAGTTCAACCTGGGCCAATGAGAATTAATAAATATGAAGAATACCGAAGAGATTTTGTCACGCATCGCTGCGAATATCGAAATATGATTATTCCACTAATAAATTCACCACACGTTCCGTATGCGCCTGAAGCTATGCAAACTGTATCGCACCAGCGAGGCAAACACATTAACCAAGCGTTTCATTCCACATTGAAGCGTTTTTCGTAATCTAATATGTTGTGTCTTGAATAATAAAATGAATACCGACTCTTAAGCCGCTGTTTACAAAGTGTATATATTGATTTAATAATCTTCTTAGGGACAGAAAATTATTGCAACCCTGCAACGACGGTTCAGCGGGAGTGCGCAATGAGATACGCCATACAAAACACATCCAAGAGCGTCAGCAAAAGACTGCCACACTGTGGCAACGCTTCATTTAGGCTTCCGGCGAACCGATTCCGGGTCCCATGTATCATGTACGGAGCCACACGGAACCTTTAAGTCCTTGATCTCCCCTCCCGGGCACCCGAAATGTCACAGCAGCTCCGGCAGCACAGCTACATCGACAGCGAACGACACATTTACGACCCTCGAGCAAAGCGGCTCAAATGGAGAGCCCGACCAGTGTGTGTGTGACAAAGTGAGTAAGTGAACGAGGGCTTCGTAGGGCGTCGAGTGGTCGGGCCCAGATGAGACCTCAATGCAATTATCAATTCAATTTAAAATCTAAATCAGAATCAGAAACTCAACATGTGCAGCAGAATGCAATTATGATGATGATAGTATTTCAGTGATTTTCAAATTGAATTATCAACCGAACCGAGTTTCCGCACCGCTTGTGTGGGACGGGGCGACGACACGGTCGAGGACTGGATGAAGCTGGACGGATCCGGTGTCTGGGCGTCTGGCGTCCGTCTGACCGGGAAAAAGGGGTTTGCAAGTGTGAAATTCGACTTTCATCTGTCTCTATATATGCAATTAATGACAAGTTGCTTCGACACGGGTCGATGACTTGGAACGGCACAGAAGACAATAAGTGTTAACGCTGTTATGTGTTGAGGAAAACGTTTTTCCGTTTTTTTTACAAGCTAGCATGCAAAGTGTTAGTATAGCATTGATGGAAAAAAATGTTCGTATAGCTTGCATACTTTTAGGCGTCTATCAGCCTAAAACTGTCAATACAAAAAACATAACGCTTTAAGAGCACATTTTCAAGAGATTTTTTTATATTTTGCTTATTGTTTATTT
>KZ069775.1:3470-26126 GCA_002091845.1 Anopheles cracens
GCCCATCACTACTCAGCTAATTAGATAATTAATGCCATTATGTCTTGTGGTTTGCAAAGTTTGTTTGGCTAAATAACTCGCATTTATAATATTGATATATATTTTTTAAATCCAATCACTGGCTTCGATCGTTTTTCTTATACGCTTAGTTGAAGTTAGGTACACTTTGCTCAACAAACGAAAAACTTACCAACATTAACATGAACAAATAAAAACTACAGCTTCCATCATTTGTGTCAAGCCCGACGTTTTTTTTTACAACTTGTTTGAATCCGATTCGAAACAATCGTATATCAAAGTGAAATTAGATACACTATAAAATCTTTTTTTTACAATATATATTCAAGCAAATTTGTATATTTCTTGGGAATTCATCAAACACAAAACAATTATGTTCAAGTAGATAATGATAGTTTAAACCTCATGAGGACCTTTCCTCAAAGGTCTATATTTAAGATTCGCTTGCCTCTTACAACTGGCCTGTATTCTTTGGTAGTTTGCACTTTGCTGAACTATATCTATGAAATTTAAATATTCTTCAATGTTTGTTTATGTTGTTTTCGGTATATACGAAAAGCTGTTAATGTTCATGGAAATTAATGGAGCTCTTTTATAAAGGAGATGTAAAATGAGTGTATGTTTGTGAAACAAACAAACAACAATAAGTGGTTACTGGTTCTTTTTGTAAATATTAAAAATGCACAAGTCAAGTTGACTGATAAGAACTTCATTCAATGGTTTACCCGAATACCTCTATACCAGGATTGTATCCCTAAAAGTGTGCTTAAATTTAGGATACAGGACAATATTCTTCAGTTAAGGTCTAACGTTGTGTGATACTATAGCAAAGGATCTATTTTAAACTTTTATTAATACATTTTTCCATAAACTTAAGGCCTTACACGCTGACATTTCCCCCCCAGTTGTTCTCGATGTTGCTGTGCTAATTGGATCCATTCCCTAGACTGCAGCAAATCGCCTGGCAAAGCACATACCACCAGCGCATACACTACGTATCATCTACCGAATCCCTTCACTACGCAAACGCACGCAACGCAAGCACATGCAGTCAAGCGTTTACCGGCAGGCCAAACAAAACTTTAGTTTATAATTTAATTGATATTTGCCAAAGGAAGCACGCCGGGAAGACAGAAAGCTTCTCCGGAGACGCGTCTCCCCGAAGACGGCTCCTTGCCAAGTCACAAGAAACTGCTCTCACCGGTAGAAACAGTGGTGCTGCTTGATGCGAGGCTTCCTTTTCCTAGCGGTCCTGTTAGAGAGGTGGCGGGGGGAAACGTGGATGAAGGGGAGGCGGGGGGTGTTCGCTATCTAAAAAAATGACTTTGCAGCTCACGAAAAAAGCATTTGGTGAAATTTTGCGCCGTGTAGCGCGTCTTTCTGGTCGGTGCTGCTGTAGGTGCGCGTGTGTATGTCCTTAGCACAAGAGAAAGTAGTAGCAGCAGCAGCAGCAGCGTGACGACCTGGCTAAAGAACTCATAATTAGGCAGTAATTGGAGTAAAGTTGCGCGAACGAAACAGCGAACCAGATATTGCACGGGGTACCTACGCCAGTTGGGGCGAGGAGGAGAGGTATGTGATGTTTCACTTGGCTTGCTCTCTGTCTACCGGTGCGAACCTCTCCGCGGCATACGCCGTGTGTGTGCTTAGTCAGCGATGCAGCAAAGATTGCCACTGGTGTGCTCATTATAAAAGTTTTGCGCATAAAATTGTGCCGTGTGTTTTATTAAAAAGGAAGTAAGCATCGTCGCTTCGTGAATATAAACAAAGAGAAATTTCGGTTCTTCGGGAGAGTGGAACAGCAGATACCTTTACACTGCCAAGTGAGAGGATATTATAAAAAGCATTATATGACATTATTGGATGAATGAATTAAAGATCTGAAGAAGAAAAGCTGTGTGTTCAAATTTAAACCGGGTTAGACTGTTCCCCAAGTACGCAGGATTACCTATCCAGTTAAGTTTATGAATCATGTTTTAAAATCTAATTAACTGCTAACTAGCGTTCCTGTTGTGATGACAGGAACATAGTCGCAAAATGACAACCCTCTTTATAGGGCCTATTACTTCGGCAAACATGCAGCGTAAACTAAACCAAATTCAATTATTCATCGCCTTTCCTCCGATTCCCTAGCACAGGACATCCTCTGCATCCCTTCCCAAGCCAGTTGATAACGACCGCTTGCTAATCTATGTTTCGTTTTAATTTCTTTTCATGCAATCGCCCGTCCCTGTCGTGCGGACTCTGTGCATCGTAACGCGTTCAAACGCCGCATATTAATCGTCTGCTGGATGTGGTGGGACCCTACGGCTCCTGACCGGCACAATGTACGACGATCAAACGGACAACAAATGCTCGATTGTAATCATCCCCGGGTGGGGGACGTACGAACGCGAACACTCGGCACAAAACACTACTTTGGAAACGAACGCGAACCGAACGGCTTCACCGACACAACAGACACCCCCAAGGACGGCAGTTATGATGATGGGAAATTAATTATAGTCACCGATACGACCGTGCTGGCGATCAAATTGCACCGCTGCAGCAGCGAGAAGATAACAAGCTGCAGGTAATTAATGCATCCCGGCACGTACAGGACGAAACGAGTGATTCCGGTGGCGGTGGTGGCGGCGCCACGAAGACAGAGAAACGATTCACCAAGAGCCCGCACACAGACACTTGAAGCAGCTGCTGGAGCGTATATATATCTAACTGAAGCACTTAACGATGCGTTTCCGCCGTGGAACAACTGTTTTTTCTAGGCGTACTACACAGAACATTTTCGTTGCACCCGGAAGAGGATATTCGATCGATTTCAATTTTCAGTCGCTCTATAACTCACTGCCATTTTCATTCATGCGTTATTTTTTATTTCATTTCACCCGTCTCTACCCTTTCCACGTGTAGCGAGTGTGTGGCGCTGCAGGATCCGTACTGTGCCTGGGACAAAATCGTCGGCAAATGCCGGTCGCACGGTGCGCCACGGTGGTCGGAGGAGAACGTGTTCTACCAGAGCGTCGCCAGCGGGGATCACGCGGCCTGCCCGTCGGGCAAGATGGCAAAGGATGCGAACGCCGTCGAACGGCAAGGATACCGGGGTACGTACGACGGGACGACGGTACGGTGGGGTGGAGAGCGGCCTGTGGGCGAAGTTCACGTGAATCAGAAACATGTCATCGCTGTCTTTAATTGGATTAGTGGTTGCCGCAAACCGGTATTGGATCGGATTACCGAACCGAGAGGGACATGGTTGTGTGTGTGTGTGGTGCAGACGTATCAGCAACAAATTTCAAGAGCATTTCCGGACGAAACCATACCAATGTTGAGTTTTCTATCTGTGACAAATCTGATTCGATGATCCTTAAAAAGCGAAAATGGTAACCATTTAAAGGATATCAGTACCAGTCTCGCAGTTACTTCGAACTGAGCGTGTTCAGTAGGGGTTTTTTTTAACGAAAACATTATGGTATGTCCAACTGCCTTCCAACATATTCTTAGACACATCTCGCAAATATAAGATTTTATTTATCTTGTCATCAAATTGGCATGGAAATGTAATCCTTTCGCAAACTCCCAAAAAGTTTGAACTCGTTCTAATCTTATTTCTTTTTTAAAATTCGGTAACAATCCGTATCACACATACCTCGCCGTGAGCCAGTGATTTGTTGTCGACTTTAAAATATCATCATGTTAACTCTACCCTTGAGTTCTGGATGCTTGAAACAAGCATGTCACTGAAAATTCTATTAATATTTCAGGTAGTAAGGATTAGAATAGCCATATTAGATACAAGCAAAATATTGTTTCGTAACAAATTTGTTTGAAGTGATTTAGAAACGTTTCATCTTCGAATGATGAGTAACAAAGGGGACATATAAATTACAAGACAATCAACGTTTCAGTCTGATCAATTACTCGGTATGCGTGTCGTAAACTCGATTAGCAAAGTTGTCAGTACGGCGGCGAGCCTTATGGGAAATGTCATCATTCGTAACGGCTTGCGTACTCAAACACAAAGACCAAATCCCTTTTGCAAAATTTAATTCAATCACACCGATTACGTTTCATCATCCGATCGTAGATACAATGCGAAACATGTGTTACTTTTCTATTCCGGGCGAGTTTGAGAGGGATATGTACGATTGAAACTCGATACAAAAGTACGCTACGAAAAGGAGCAAGGAATGCGTCCCTTAATGATTCAATTCCACCCGATAATTGATTCCTCGAGTCGTTAGCCGTTTTGGTTTATCGTTATTCGATTAGATACATTTTGTGACCGTTTTGATAGAAAACGTGTTCAAATGAAACTCACCTTCTCTTTTTTTATCTCTTTCACTCTTTCGCTCTCTATTTTTTACGTTCAGATCTCGAATACGATCCGCAGCGGCCATTCCGAGATCAGCCGTCCGATAAGATTCAGTTCAACTCGGAAACGTACAACGATAAAGGCCCGCAGATTACGCCCGACCTGATCAACGCACAGTACACGGTGGAGACGCTCGTGATGGCCGTGCTGGCCGGGGCCATCTTTGCGCTACTGGTTGGCTTCATTACCGGCTACTTCTGTGGCCGGCGGTGCCATAAGGACGAGGACGACAATCTTCCCTATCCGGATACCGAGTATGAGTACTTCGAACAGCGCCAAAATGTTAACCGGTTCGTGTTTGGGAGCGGAGGAGAAAGATGAACGAAGCAATCACGTAACCATTACTTCTGCCCCCTTCTTTTAGAATACAAGCCGAACCGAAGCTACTTCCACAGGTCGAAGAAGTGACCTACGCCGAGCCTGTACTATTACCTCAACCGTCTAGTCAGAATAAGATGCAGCATTCGCCAAAAAATACGTTAAGAAAACCGATGGGCCACCACCATGGCGTCAACTCGGAAACGTTGTTCCAGGTAGGCACGCACGAGTAGCCTCACGGGCTCACTGGTTACTATTTTGAAACGATTCTTCAAATTCTTACAGTTCCAGCCGGATAACTATAATAATGCACGCGACAACTACCGAGGTCGAGACAACTTCGGCACGCTACGATCCCATCAGGTACGTACGGTTTCGGTTAGACCTCCGGCGTAGCAAGCCAACCCTCCACGCCCAGACCCACTGAAAGAGGTGCCCTCGTTCACTCGAGTCCCCCGTGCTCTATTCGTCGTTCCCGGATTGAGATTTGTGGCTGAACGTTTTGCATACGAAACGATACGCTGGCGGCAAAAGCGAACCCTAATGATGTGTGCAGCACCAGCCAGCTCTTGGCAAGCTCTCTTGCGCGCTTTAGCCGGCTTTTCTGCTCGCTGCAGCGCAGCTTCTCGTGCAGCTTCTGCACACTGCTCACTGGCTCTATTGCATTCGGTTCACACGCGTTCTTATAATCTTTTTCGACGAGACCTGTCTCCTCCTTAGTACAATCAGACGGGAGGGACGTTCTTTCTATTCGCAAGCATAACATCTGCACCATCACAAGAGAAATAGAACAAGGAGATGGCTAGAGAAGAAAATCATTACGAAAACAAATATGCAGTGACCGACACAATTAAAAATGTGCCATCGTATTCGAATGCAAGATACCCGAATTCTCCGGCAATTCATTGTGCAAATCGATTTGTTATTCCTTTTCATATCACATAGTACAAATTACAGTTTTCATTAAATTCACTATACATTATTACTCCACAATAAACACATTCCTCAATTGTTTTTCAATACATACTACCAAATTCAACCAAAGGATTTTTTTTTCGCTTAAAATCCACCTTTTTATGTTGAAATGTATATCATAAATTAAGTGATTAGTATTCTTCAAATAAAGCTCATTATAAATCATTTTAAATATGTTCAATCCATAACGAAATGGAAATGAAAGGTCGTATGAGCTGAAACTTTTGTTTGATTGCGTTTTTAATGTGTCGGTCATTGTTACTCATACAAATTAACACTCAACTCAATTCTCAACATATAACACACGGACACACTACAACCACATCAAACCATACAAATCTGCTCGCGGTAGATGCTGACCACTGTAACCTTACTTTTCACACACATCTTCCGCTCATTCACTCACAACACAACACACCCCTTCTCTCTATCTCTCTTCTCTCTGTCCATCTGTATCTCACTCACTGAAACTCTCTATCTCTCTCTCTCTTCTTTTTCTCTTTTTCCCCGGTTTTTTCCGCTTTCCCATTCGCCAACCAACCACATATTCCAACAACAGGGTGATAATTATCGTCGCGGTGACGGATTTTCAACGACAAGAAGTGTCAAAAAAGTAGGTCCCGGAAAAAAACAAATTCTCAAAACGCACCACAAACAAACCCGTAAAACAATCATCATGTTTCCCTCCGACCCGAGACAACTTCGGCACGCTACGATCCCATCAGGTACGTACGGTTTCGGTTAGACCTCCGGCGTAGCAAGCCAACCCTCCACGCCCAGACCCACTGAAAGAGGTGCCCTCGTTCACTCGAGTCCCCCGTGCTCTATTCGTCGTTCCCGGATTGAGATTTGTGGCTGAACGTTTTGCATACGAAACGATACGCTGGCGGCAAAAGCGAACCCTAATGATGTGTGCAGCACCAGCCAGCTCTTGGCAAGCTCTCTTGCGCGCTTTAGCCGGCTTTTCTGCTCGCTGCAGCGCAGCTTCTCGTGCAGCTTCTGCACACTGCTCACTGGCTCTATTGCATTCGGTTCACACGCGTTCTTATAATCTTTTTCGACGAGACCTGTCTCCTCCTTAGTACAATCAGACGGGAGGGACGTTCTTTCTATTCGCAAGCATAACATCTGCACCATCACAAGAGAAATAGAACAAGGAGATGGCTAGAGAAGAAAATCATTACGAAAACAAATATGCAGTGACCGACACAATTAAAAATGTGCCATCGTATTCGAATGCAAGATACCCGAATTCTCCGGCAATTCATTGTGCAAATCGATTTGTTATTCCTTTTCATATCACATAGTACAAATTACAGTTTTCATTAAATTCACTATACATTATTACTCCACAATAAACACATTCCTCAATTGTTTTTCAATACATACTACCAAATTCAACCAAAGGATTTTTTTTTCGCTTAAAATCCACCTTTTTATGTTGAAATGTATATCATAAATTAAGTGATTAGTATTCTTCAAATAAAGCTCATTATAAATCATTTTAAATATGTTCAATCCATAACGAAATGGAAATGAAATGAAAGGTCGTATGAGCTGAAACTTTTGTTTGATTGCGTGTTTAATGTGTCGGTCATTGTTACTCATACAAATTAACACTCAACTCAATTCTCAACATATAACACACGGACACACTACAACCACATCAAACCATTCAAATCTGCTCGCGGTAGATGCTGACCACTGGAAGCAATCACGTAACCATTACTTCTGCCCCCTTCTTTTAGAATACAAGCCGAACCGAAGCTACTTCCACAGGTCGAAGAAGTGACCTACGCCGAGCCTGTACTATTACCTCAACCGTCTAGTCAGAATAAGATGCAGCATTCGCCAAAAAATACGTTAAGAAAACCGATGGGCCACCACCATGGCGTCAACTCGGAAACGTTGTTCCAGGTAGGCACGCACGAGTAGCCTCACGGGCTCACTGGTTACTATTTTGAAACGATTCTTCCAATTCTTACAGTTCCAGCCGGATAACAGCCAGTGATTTGTTGTCGACTTTAAAATATCATCATGTTAACTCTACCCTTGAGTTCTGGATGCTTGAAACAAGCATGTCACTGAAAATTCTATTAATATTTCAGGTAGTAAGGATTAGAATAGCCATATTAGATACAAGCAAAATATTGTTTCGTAACAAATTTGTTTGAAGTGATTTAGAAACGTTTCATCTTCGAATGATGAGTAACAAAGGGGACATATAAATTACAAGACAATCAACGTTTCAGTCTGATCAATTACTCGGTATGCGTGTCGTAAACTCGATTAGCAAAGTTGTCAGTACGGCGGCGAGCCTTATGGGAAATGTCATCATTCGTAACGGCTTGCGTACTCAAACACAAAGACCAAATCCCTTTTGCAAAATTTAATTCAATCACACCGATTACGTTTCATCATCCGATCGTAGATACAATGCGAAACATGTGTTACTTTTCTATTCCGGGCGAGTTTGAGAGGGATATGTACGATTGAAACTCGATACAAAAGTACGCTACGAAAAGGAGCAAGGAATGCGTCCCTTAATGATTCAATTCCACCCGATAATTGATTCCTCGAGTCGTTAGCCGTTTTGGTTTATCGTTATTCGATTAGATACATTTTGTGACCGTTTTGATAGAAAACGTGTTCAAATGGATCCGTACTGTGCCTGGGACAAAATCGTCGGCAAATGCCGGTCGCACGGTGCGCCACGGTGGTCGGAGGAGAACGTGTTCTACCAGAGCGTCGCCAGCGGGGATCACGCGGCCTGCCCGTCGGGCAAGATGGCAAAGGATGCGAACGCCGTCGAACGGCAAGGATACCGGGGTACGTACGACGGGACGACGGTACGGTGGGGTGGAGAGCGGCCTGTGGGCGAAGTTCACGTGAATCAGAAACATGTCATCGCTGTCTTTAATTGGATTAGTGGTTGCCGCAAACCGGTATTGGATCGGATTACCGAACCGAGAGGGACATGGTTGTGTGTGTGTGTGGTGCAGACGTATCAGCAACAAATTTCAAGAGCATTTCCGGACGAAACCATACCAATGTTGAGTTTTCTATCTGTGACAAATCTGATTCGATGATCCTTAAAAAGCGAAAATGGTAACCATTTAAAGGATATCAGTACCAGTCTCGCAGTTACTTCGAACTGAGCGTGTTCAGTAGGGGTTTTTTTTAACGAAAACATTATGGTATGTCCAACTGCCTTCCAACATATTCTTAGACACATCTCGCAAATATAAGATTTTATTTATCTTGTCATCAAATTGGCATGGAAATGTAATCCTTTCGCAAACTCCCAAAAAGTTTGAACTCGTTCTAATCTTATTTCTTTTTTAAAATTCGGTAACAATCCGTATCACACATACCTCGCCGTGAGCCAGTGATTTGTTGTCGACTTTAAAATATCATCATGTTAACTCTACCCTTGAGTTCTGGATGCTTGAAACAAGCATGTCACTGAAAATTCTATTAATATTTCAGGTAGTAAGGATTAGAATAGCCATATTAGATACAAGCAAAATATTGTTTCGTAACAAATTTGTTTGAAGTGATTTAGAAACGTTTCATCTTCGAATGATGAGTAACAAAGGGGACATATAAATTACAAGACAATCAACGTTTCAGTCTGATCAATTACTCGGTATGCGTGTCGTAAACTCGATTAGCAAAGTTGTCAGTACGGCGGCCACGAAGACAGAGAAACGATTCACCAAGAGCCCGCACACAGACACTTGAAGCAGCTGCTGGAGCGTATATATATCTAACTGAAGCACTTAACGATGCGTTTCCGCCGTGGAACGACTGTTTTTTTCTAGGTGTACTACACAGAACATTTTCGTTGCACCCGGAAGAGGATATTCGATCGATTTCAATTTTCAGTCGCTCTATAACTCACTGCCATTTTCATTCATGCGTTATTTTTTATTTCATTTCACCCGTCTCTACCCTTTCCACGTGTAGCGAGTGTGTGGCGCTGCAGGATCCGTACTGTGCCTGGGACAAAATCGTCGGCAAATGCCGGTCGCACGGTGCGCCACGGTGGTCGGAGGAGAACGTGTTCTACCAGAGCGTCGCCAGCGGGGATCACGCGGCCTGCCCGTCGGGCAAGATGGCAAAGGATGCGAACGCCGTCGAACGGCAAGGATACCGGGGTACGTACGACGGGACGACGGTACGGTGGGGTGGAGAGCGGCCTGTGGGCGAAGTTCACGTGAATCAGAAACATGTCATCGCTGTCTTTAATTGGATTAGTGGTTGCCGCAAACCGGTATTGGATCGGATTACCGAACCGAGAGGGACATGGTTGTGTGTGTGTGTGGTGCAGACGTATCAGCAACAAATTTCAAGAGCATTTCCGGACGAAACCATACCAAATGAATTAAAGATCTGAAGAAGAAAAGCTGTGTGTTCAAATTTAAACCGGGTTAGACTGTTCCCCAAGTACGCAGGATTACCTATCCAGTTAAGTTTATGAATCATGTTTTAAAATCTAATTAACTGCTAACTAGCGTTCCTGTTGTGATGACAGGAACATAGTCGCAAAATGACAACCCTCTTTATAGGGCCTATTACTTCGGCAAACATGCAGCGTAAACTAAACCAAATTCAATTATTCATCGCCTTTCCTCCGATTCCCTAGCACAGGACATCCTCTGCATCCCTTCCCAAGCCAGTTGATAACGACCGCTTGCTAATCTATGTTTCGTTTTAATTTCTTTTCATGCAATCGCCCGTCCCTGTCGTGCGGACTCTGTGCATCGTAACGCGTTCAAACGCCGCATATTAATCGTCTGCTGGATGTGGTGGGACCCTACGGCTCCTGACCGGCACAATGTACGACGATCAAACGGACAACAAATGCTCGATTGTAATCATCCCCGGGTGGGGGACGTACGAACGCGAACACTCGGCACAAAACACTACTTTGGAAACGAACGCGAACCGAACGGCTTCACCGACACAACAGACACCCCCAAGGACGGCAGTTATGATGATGGGAAATTAATTATAGTCACCGATACGACCGTGCTGGCGATCAAATTGCACCGCTGCAGCAGCGAGAAGATAACAAGCTGCAGGTAATTAATGCATCCCGGCACGTACAGGACGAAACGAGTGATTCCGGTGGCGGTGGTGGCGGCGCCACGAAGACAGAGAAACGATTCACCAAGAGCCCGCACACAGACACTTGAAGCAGCTGCTGGAGCGTATATATATCTAACTGAAGCACTTAACGATGCGTTTCCGCCGTGGAACAAGATACCCGAATTCTCCGGCAATTCATTGTGCAAATCGATTTGTTATTCCTTTTCATATCACATAGTACAAATTACAGTTTCCATTAAATTCACTATACATTATTACTCCACAATAAACACATTTCTCAATTGTTTTTCAATACATACTACCAAATTCGACCAAAGGATTATTTTTTTCGCTTAAAATCCACCTTTTTATGTTGAAATGTATATCATAAATTAAGTGATTAGTATTCTTCAAATAAAGCTCATTCAACTCGGAAACGTTGTTCCAGGTAGGCACGCACGAGTAGCCTCACGGGCTCACTGGTTACTATTTTGAAACGATTCTTCCAATTCTTACAGTTCCAGCCGGATAACTATAATAATGCACGCGACAACTACCGAGGCCGAGACAACTTCGGCACGCTACGATCCCATCAGGTACGTACGGTTTCGGTTAGACCTCCGGCGTAGCAAGCCAACCCTCCACGCCCAGACCCACTGAAAGAGGTGCCCTCGTTCACTCGAGTCCCCCGTGCTCTATTCGTCGTTCCCGGATTGAGATTTGTGGCTGAACGTTTTGCATACGAAACGATACGCTGGCGGCAAAAGCGAACCCTAATGATGTGTGCAGCACCAGCCAGCTCTTGGCAAGCTCTCTTGCGCGCTTTAGCCGGCTTTTCTGCTCGCTGCAGCGCAGCTTCTCGTGCAGCTTCTGCACACTGCTCACTGGCTCTATTGCATTCGGTTCACACGCGTTCTTATAATCTTTTTCGACGAGACCTGTCTCCTCCTTAGTACAATCAGACGGGAGGGACGTTCTTTCTATTCGCAAGCATAACATCTGCACCATCACAAGAGAAATAGAACAAGGAGATGGCTAGAGAAGAAAAGAAACTCGATACAAAAGTACGCTACGAAAAGGAGCAAGGAATGCGTCCCTTAATGATTCAATTCCACCCGATAATTGATTCCTCGAGTCGTTAGCCGTTTTGGTTTATCGTTATTCGATTAGATACATTTTGTGACCGTTTTGATAGAAAACGTGTTCAAATGAAACTCACCTTCTCTTTTTTTATCTCTTTCACTCTTTCGCTCTCTATTTTTTACGTTCAGATCTCGAATACGATCCGCAGCGGCCATTCCGAGATCAGCCGTCCGATAAGATTCAGTTCAACTCGGAAACGTACAACGATAAAGGCCCGCAGATTACGCCCGACCTGATCAACGCACAGTACACGGTGGAGACGCTCGTGATGGCCGTGCTGGCCGGGGCCATCTTTGCGCTACTGGTTGGCTTCATTACCGGCTACTTCTGTGGCCGGCGGTGCCATAAGGACGAGGACGACAATCTTCCCTATCCGGATACCGAGTATGAGTACTTCGAACAGCGCCAAAATGTTAACCGGTTCGTGTTTGGGAGCGGAGGAGAAAGATGAACGAAGCAATCACGTAACCATTACTTCTGCCCCCTTCTTTTAGAATACAACTCGCAAATATAAGATTTTATTTATCTTGTCATCAAATTGGCATGGAAATGTAATCCTTTCGCAAACTCCCAAAAAGTTTGAACTCGTTCTAATCTTATTTCTTTTTTAAAATTCGGTAACAATCCGTATCACACATACCTCGCCGTGAGCCATAGCCAGTGATTTGTTGTCGACTTTAAAATATCATCATGTTAACTCTACCCTTGAGTTCTGGATGCTTGAAACAAGCATGTCACATATTTTTCAAAGAAATTGTTAACAGAAAGCATTACTATCGTGTAAATGATTCTCAAATGATCACAAACGCAGAAAATTATGAAAGTAATTAAAAACGTGATTTCATACGTTACATTCATACGATTTATTAAAACAATTATAATCAATATCTTCATGACACCGACAACTTTGGTTACGAATTGCATATGCTGAGACTGAGGTGGTTATTTACGCGACAAAAATGATCTTATCTTATGTTTTGATCTCATGACCTTATCTTAAAACTGCCTGTATTTTTAAACGAATTTTTAAACGGTTATCTATGGCGTAATATTATAGGCGTATGGCTTATGGCGTATATTTACGTTTCATGGAGTAATTTTGTCCGTAGCATAATAAATAGTAATTGCCTTTTGAAAAATTTGATAAATTCATGAAAAAGACGTATTATTTTATTCGCCACTAATGACTAGAACATCACTTTCATCTATCCCTTCAAGTTTTCGTTTTTTTCTCAAATCAGATTGTCGTACAGTCGTGTTACGGACTGAACAACGCTGCCCTGCAATGATAAACAGATAATAGTAAACAGAACAAAATGAAAACAATAGTATAAAACACGTCACGCGAAACTTTCCGACCCGTTTTAGCTTTGTCACAACCACAATTCTTCTCATCATCTACACCATCGCTGCATCCATCGCTTCACCAACACCGTTTCATAATCGATTTCCGTTTTTGCAAGTACGCTGTCGAAAGCCAATCGCTGTCGTTATCGTTTTCTATGTTCGCTTTTCTTCTGTGTGTTTTTGTATGCTTGGCCATTTTTACTCTCACGTACACACTCTTTGCTCGCCCGTCCGTTACAATTCAAACCCGCTTCCATATCATACACCACTTTCTCGTTTCTTTTGTCACGAGATTCCGTTGTCACTCGAACCGCTTGGTTTGCTGTACGTTATGTGTCACAGTGGCGAAGGAAGCAACAAGAGACCCCCGGCTTAGGGATCAGCAGTGGCACCGGCTCTAACGTGTGCTTTCGTCTATCTTGCAGGTGTATCTTTGAGACGGAAACGGGGCGGCTGAGACCAGCCAGGGACTGATCAATCAAAATATGGTAAATATCTATCACGCGCGGCAGCGCTGACCGATCGTTGCTTCCGGGCCAATCCGGGTGGTGAAAGTATGAGAGAGGGCTGGGAACAAAACTTCCGGTTCTCTTTTTTGTCACAATGTGCTGGGGATCCTTTGTTTATAGCTGCCTTGGGGCAGTTATGAAGCTTGCCAGATTTTACGATTCATACATGTTTTATTTTTGCATGACTTGCGTGAAGCAAAAACAAATCTATTCAATTTCACCTTTTTCCCTATGCACACATGAATGTTTTACACGTCACCGACAAACATTGACAGTAACAATAGCCATGAATTTCTACTTCCTCGATTTTATTTTATTTCTTCGCCTGAATTGTATCCTATTCTTTTTTTGTGAATAAAATACGGGTAGCCCATCAAACACATATTTTTCAAAGAAATTGTTAACAGAAAGCATTACTATCGTGTAAATGATTCTCAAATGATCACAAACGCAGAAAATTACAAAAAAACAAATTCTCAAAACGCACCACAAACAAACCCGTAAAACAATCATCATGTTTCCCTCCGACCCCATTTTCTAAATATCATTATCAATTCTCAATACGCATCCGAGACACGGTGGGATGAGCGCGGAAGCGCCCCGTTACGTTGTCCTTGTGCCTGTTTTCTGTATTATCCATTTTTTTTTCCTACCGTCGTGGATGCCAATTAATCCGTTTCATCAAATCATCATCATGCGCTTTCCCCCTTTCGTTCACGCCCGGTTGTGTGTCTCGTGATTTGTTCCCTTTTTCGTTTGCTTCCATTGCATTACCAATATTGTGCCCAAAAGGCATTTTTAATAGATGAAACAAACAGCAAAAAAAAGTATTTCGTTGCGTTATCGTTCTACCCCCGTTCAATCCCCGTATCCGTCATTTAACAAACATTGATTGCACCGCATTCGAAAAGTGTTTGTAATGAAATTTTCATCACTCGCAAAACTGTATGGTTTTAATTGTGTTGTGTACCGTTGATTATTAAGTATTTCGTTCCGCTCACCGTCCTCCTTCTTGTATTGCTCCATCGTGTCTCCGTTGTCTGTTGTTTTTTCGATTGAAATTTTTCGTTGGACAGTCAGTGCCCAGATATGTTTCCGTTTTTGTTTAGGCTTCAAATTTAGCCCTTTTCCGTTAATATTTACTCTTTTTGCGGAAGAAGGGTTTATAGTTTTCATTTAAAACGGCCGCAGTGTTTGATTTTTTCTTTTGTTTGTTATAGAAAATTCGGTATTATTCATTTCACGACTGCATGCTCACGTCGTGGCTTTGGAGAGCGTAAAACAGGTGGTTTAGGTTTTAAGTTTAGCTATAAATTAGCGTCTCTTTAAATCGATATTTATTGTAGGCACTGAAAAATAAATACAATTTTTATACAAAATTTATGTTCTTTCGGTTTTTCGCTCTTTGCCAATGCTTGTTTTTACATTTTTCATCTTTTGGTTCTAGGTTTACTTTTTTCTTACTATGATTTTCTTTTAGCAATGTTATGCTTCTTTTATTTTACTTTTTAGATTTATTTTCTTCGCTTTGTTTAATTCTATTATTAATTTTTAATATAAATATCTTGTTTGACTGAAGCCCCTCGACACGGGTGAAGATGATAATGAGAGTTTTTAGAGAGGTTAAACTAAGATAACAATGGTAAAGAAAAAAGTGCGAAATAGAGAGAGAGAGAGAGAGCGTGCGCATGGACGATCGATCGATGATGGGGCAAATGACGTTCGGAAGGCTTATTGCACAACTTGTATATACTGATTTGTTCTACGTTCTGGGAGTTTGCCTTAGTTAAGCGCGAGGAAGATAACTTTATCGTTTCATTCTTCCACCGCATCTCACCAGTGAATGTCCAGCGGCCAATTTGGTGTGAAAACATTCGCTCATAAAGTGATTGTTCGCACGGATTGTTGCATTCATTTCTGGGTGTCCACTCAGAACACCATATTCTGTAATACAACTTGAACGTTGTTTCAACATGAAAATCCCTACCTGCTGGCTGGTACGCTGTAGAGCAGTTCTTTCCAGGAAAACGTTGATTTCACTCAATCCTGTCTTACCTATACCAAAACAATCAACATACAAAATAGAAGGAAAAGCGACCTAGCATGTAACTCAAACTGAACACATACTCAGCAATGCCATTGCGGAAACAACGATTTCCCTTCTTACTATTCATGTCAGCTCTCCATGATGTGCAACTGTTTGCATTTTACTTTTGTTTGTAATTGTTTCATAATTTTCTATGAGTTACGGTTGAAATGATCGAGATTTCCGTCCGAGTTATCAGAAAAAATGCTGCACTTAGCAATTAAAAATCAAGCTCTTAATTTGTTATGGCAAGATGCAATTTGCGATGGGAAAGCGTATTTGTTTAGGAAAAAAGGGTTATGAGTAACTGGGATACGTATAGGCCGAAGCTGAAGCTATCTGCTGCCTCATTCATAGAGGAAGAGCGCTTTAAGAATCTCAATGGGAACGCATGAAATTAGGGAAAGATTTTTATCATCGCGAAAGCGAATCCGAAAGCAATCAGGAATTCCGGCACACCACCAGCACCCAACAGCAGCAGCAGCAGCAACAGCAACGTCAACGGCAGCGTAGGCCACGGTTGCGCACTTCGCGCCGTAACAGTGCCAGCGGTGATCCGAAGGAGTTTGACATGCTTGTCCTGAAGCCCCTCGACACGGGTGAAGATGATAATGAGAGTTTTTAGAGAGGTTAAACTAAGATAACAATGGTAAAGAAAAAAGTGCGAAATAGAGAGAGAGAGAGAGAGCGTGCGCATGGACGATCGATCGATGATGGGGCAAATGACGTTCGGAAGGCTTATTGCACAACTTGTATATACTGATTTGTTCTACGTTCTGGGAGTTTGCCTTAGTTAAGCGCGAGGATGATAACTTTATCGTTTCATTCTTCCACCGCATCTCACCAGTCTTTCGAACTCCCAGGACGGCACCGATGACGTATACCCGTAAACTATAGGAACTAACTAACTGATACTCAGCAAAAAAGTCAATTCCACACCACTATTCTGTCACAGTGACAGGCACGAAAGTGACCGCCAAGAGCGAATCGAAGAGATCACCCGTGTTGTAGATAACCGCAAGAGTCCTGTTACTGATGACGGCATGCGCTGGGACTTGGCACGTGCGCACACGTTGGACGATGAACAGGGGGTGAAATAATGAAGCAATGGAGCATGGAACAATGCAAGGTATTTTCTCTTTGCATATACAGCATACAATTATACATATATAAATATATATATACAGATAGTATATAACCATAGGTAGTTACACTAGCTAATAGCCACCATATAAGCCTAGTCACATACAAAACGTTACATCTTTTGCTCGAGTAGACAAATTTCCAAAACAAACAAACAAACAAAACAACATTCTTCAAGCAGGTAGTAGTGTAAATAATGCTAAATAGAGGCCTCGGTCGAGGGCAAGCTACGAGACAGACATTAACTCCCGGAGGTGTGATTAATGACGAATCGGTAATCGAGCATGGCCGAAGATAAAGATGAGCAGGTGCCGGGTGCAAGAAGAATCTCAGAATCAGTAGCCAGAACTGACCGGCGGATGGGAGGATTCATCCGACGGCGGTAGCAACAGTAGTACACAACAACCGACTTAGAAGAGAGGCAGTAGCGCTCATTCTGCTCATTTATTTATAACACAACAACAAAACATGAAAAAAGAACTCGATCAGAAGGAAAGGAATATGAACTCTAACTATAATACTAATTGCAAACCATTTACGAGTAGTGTAGAGTGGATAAACCGAATGATAAAACACAAGTAGTAGAGAACAAATGAAACAAGAAATTGAAGTCGACACGCCATCAGCCATGAAAAACACTCACATACGTGCATGCATTACATCGCTGAAGTAAAAGCGAATGAACGTGAATGTGGATAAGCAACGTTCACAAAGGAAGGAAGCCCCATTTGCCTACCAAAAGAAGAGACACGAACCGGAGATATTCTTCCAATGCAATCACACGCACACACGGCGCATCACGCAGAAAAATGGAGCAAACGTGAAGGGAGACCGAGAGGTGACAGAAGAAAATTCCAGAACCGTAAAAGACTGACATTATAAGCGGCAAAGCACACCACAGCAGCAGTAAAAATCACAAACGATCAGCACGCGCACGTTGTTCGAGCAAACCCTCTGGAACGTCGTAGGAATGGACGAACGTTTGCGAAGGTCTCACTGTGCGTGCGAAACGGACGGGGAGAATGAACTAATCCCCCGAGGAAAACGGAAAGAGAAGCACGATCATCTTGTACATAGGAAGATGTTTTTCACCCACTACATTTACTCACACCTTTGCTCCACTGGGGGCATGTGACACGCCCGGGACGGCGCCAGTTTTCCGTAAGAAAATCAAAGTTTGAATGTGAGATTTGAGTTGAACGATTTTGCTGATATAGATGCGTTGAAAACGGTTAGTTGAATCGGGAGTTAAGGGGAGCGAGAGGCGTGAGAACACTTTGGAAGAATGAGGAAACCCCGTGCCCGGAAGGGAAATCCTTAGAAAATACTCATACCGCACACGGAAACATGACTTTTTTGCTGAGTATCAGTTAGTTAGTTCCTATAGTTTACGGGTATACGTCATCGGTGCCGTCCTGGGAGTTCGAAAGTGCGCTTTCTCGATCCGTGTGCAACCTGCAGCAGCCAGTACAGAGTATAGTGTGCGCGACCGAAAAGTTGATGATAGGGCAATGTTTAGGGATAATTTTACTGAACCGTCTATATGAAGCAAACAAGATATTTATATTAAAAATTAATAATAGAATTAAACAAAGCGAAGAAAATAAATCTAAAAAGTAAAATAAAAGAAACATAACATTGCTAAAAGAAAATCATAGTAAGAAAAAAACAAACCTAGAACCAAAAGATGAAAAATGTAAAAACAATCATTGGCAAAGAGCAAAAAACCGAAAGAACATAAATTTTGTATAAAAATTGTATTTATTTTTCAGTGCCTACAATAAATATCGATTTAAAGAGACGAAAGCCGACGTTGGAGGGAAACGAGTGTTACGGAGATGATGAAATACAGTTAAACGGTTGATCCCCACAAGTTAAGGCGGAGGAGGAGTGAAGGTGTGCAACATTACAAAACTCTGAGGCGATCGAAAGGGAGATTAAAAAACGAGCACGGCGAGAGGAAGCTTTTGAACTGTGATGGCCTTACGCGGGCATTCGCTTATTCCTCTCGGCACGGATGGTGGGTTTTGTGAAATCTGTCGTTCGAGAACCAACCAAAACGCACACAAAACACAACACACACACACACAACACAGAAACAAAAACCCGATGTAAAATAGGAACGAAACATGTGCAAAAACAAGGCAAGAAACAGCATTTAACTACACTATCATCACACACACACACACTCACACACACACACACCTTTCCGTTCAAGATCTCCATTTTCTTGCTTCTCCGGCTTCACCGAGAAGCGTTATAGTAATATATATTAAAGTAAAGAGTAAAACACACAACAAACAAAAAAACAAATGAACAAAAAATACTAACAATTTCAAATCAACTCATCTCCAGTAGTAGCGTTATTGACCTCTTTAGGTAAGTTTGAGCACGTTAGTGGAGGAATCAGAAAGGAAATGCGACGAGCATGAGCGGTAGAGAGAGAGAGAGAGAGAGCGAGAGAGTACAAGTTTAAAATCGATATGTAAAGCAGTTTAAATATGAGCTCTTCATCCATCTCCACATCATCCACCTTTCACTGACACTCACCGCTCCGGAGGGAACTGTGTGATAGGAGGGAACCCAGGAAGAGCAAAATTCCAACGGAATAAAGAAAAGACATCTTACCAGAAGCGGCAACAAAAAAGTAACATTCATCCCCGAAAGTAACACAAATCTTATATACATTATCTTAGCATTTGACTAATGGTTACGAGACCAAGCGAACATATGTGAGAAAAGGAAGAGAAAAGAAAAAAAAGCAACAAAAAAAACACTCACACACTCACAGAGAGATACACTCACACCAGAGAGCAAATGAATAAATTAATTAAGTTTTCGCTTATTGCTTGTAAGAATTAAGAAGTATCGTAATTAAACGAATTGCAAAGCCGACGTTGGAGGGAAACGAGTGTTACGGAGATGATGAAATACAGTTAAACGGTTGATCCCCACAAGTTAAGGCGGAGCAGGAGTGAAGGTGTGCAACATTACAAAACCCCGAGGCGATCGAAAGGGAGAAAAAAAAACGAGCACGGCGAGAGGAAGCTTTTGAACTGTGATGGCCTTACGCGGGCATTCGCTTATTCCTCTCGGCACGGATGGTGGGTTTTGTGAAATCTGTCGTTCGAGAACCAACCAAAACGCACACAAAACACAACACACACACACACAACACAGAAACAAAAACCCGATGTAAAATAGGAACGAAACATGTGCAAAAACAGAGCAAGAAAAAGGGGGTTGCCTGTGCTGGCAGGGAAATGCGGAGAAAACAAAAAAAAAACACAACACTTTAAACGCTTCATTCTAATAGGAGAAAGGGAGTTAGACATCTCTTACATACGTAATCTGGTTAGTACACGATGGTTAGTTTTCCGCGTGTGTGTGGATGCGCTGCCCGTGTGTGAGTTAGATAAGCGATAATGAAACCTACCACCCAAGCGACACGGATACGACAGCCGCGCGAAGGCAAAGTTTGCAAATGGAAGGAACGACTTACCTAACTCATATATTCATATACATAGATAAATTAACTACTTTAAGCCGAGTGATATCGCGTACGGTTCCAGGTTGTTCCGACAGACCGTTTTCCTTCGCAAGGAAATCTTCAACACTGTAGCTCCCAGTGCATTGCAGCACGGGTACTGGGTCGCTATCAGCTCACAACCTTCTGCACCTAATATTGTGCGAGAGAAACAGCCGCCGTGAAACGATTCTATTCACTACCACCACTACCGAAAGCACTACGGGCAGGGTCACAACTAGCTCTACCACAGGCTGCTAGCTATATACAGCTTCATCGTACCGCTTTAAGCCGCTGTCATTTTCGCATCAGAACGCAAACACTGGGTTGTTTCTTATCTTTTCGTTTCGCGAGTTCCGATTACCAATTACTGCTGTACATAGCACATTTATATTGAGCAAGGAAAGGCATCGACATCTATTAAAAACAAATAATTCAACATTAAATGCTACAAATATTCATAACATAGTTTTGCATTGAAAGAGAACGCAAGAAAGCTAGCGAGATGGAACAGTTGTTAATACCTTTGTTTATGATCCTGTTTGCTAAATTACTATATTAGAGAGCTTTGTGAGAGAAAGAGAGAGAGAGGAACAAGAGAGAGAAATGAGAAATTAAACAACAACAAACAAACAAAAATATTTAAAAATACACACACCTTGGAGTTGGAGTTTTGCTGCGGGCGGTTACACATCCGAATGAGTGTTTTTTTGTCCAATTTCGTGTTACCGTTTGTTCTCTTTTCACATCTGAATGATTGGGTATATTGTTTATTTTGTTAAAATTTTACAATCGTTTCTTTTTATTTATTGGCAAACTTGGTTTGAATGTTTTTCGTAATGTTTAGCTTTGAACTTTTTGCATTCCTTTTCTAATGGTTTGCTTCAATGCTAAAAACGGTGTGGTAGTGGTTGCTCTTTAATCACAAATATCTTTAAATACTTTAATTGTACTCATTTCTCCATTTTTTATCTGTAATTGACATTTTGCTTATACAAACATGACAGATTTGCAACCAAGGCAGATTTGTAGGCTATTCAAATAGCGAAACGAAACCTCCATAAAGCACATCAGTATTATCCTGCTGTTTGGTTAATGGTATTGGTACTCTTTCATTTGTTGTTGGATGTTCACTATGCACACCCGCGAAAGGTGGTTCCAGTGATGATGGTTTTGCAGACAAAGGTTCTTTACCATTTCAAACTAAACCAAACACAAGCTTAAATACTCATCATACACAGGCGCACGCACACGATACCGTCGTGCTTCATTCGGTAGTGGAACAAACGAACGATTAAATCTGCAGAAGGCGAGGACACAAAGCAGCATCCGAAAACGATACTCTCAGCATGGCTTGCTATACACGAGACACAGGCGCCACCGACGGTTGTGGCAAGTTGATGCTGCTGCTGCTGCTGTTGGGTGCTGGTGGTGTGCCGGAATTCCTGATTGCTTTCGGATTCGCTTTCGCGATGATAAAAATTGCCCGCCTCGAAGTCGGCCGCCGTACAGGTGACGGCGGACTCGATCGAGTGGTACGAATCGTTGCGGACGTTCGGGCGTCCCGCGCTGCTGGAAGGACCCGGCCCACCGCCACCGCCACCACCACCGCCGCTGGCGCTGCTTCCACCCCCACCGCCGCTCGCTTTGAGCAGCAGGAAGCTGAAATCGTTCCACTTGAGGTTCGCAAGCTTCTGGTTGAAGTTCTGGGCCAACGAGGCGCTCAGGGCCATCTTGAGCCGTCCGGTCGATCCGCCGGAAGATCCGACCACCGCTCGGTGGCTACCTCCACCGCCTGCCGGGCGCTTCGGTGTCGTCGGTGGTGTGATGATCGAAAGGGAGGAAGAGGTGGAAAGGCGGTTCAGTTTTTTGCTCGTATCGTTACCACTGCTGTTGGTGCTGTGCAGGAGCTGGTTCGTGTGGGTCCGGGAGCTGCAGGCCAGCGGGGAGGCGGACCGCGGCACGACCGGGTTCGGGGCCGACGAACCGGAAGAAGATGGATAGTGAGGGTAGCAGAGTGTGTAGTGCTGCGCCGGCTGACCGGCACCGTAGTTGCTGTTGCTAGAAGGGTAGAGTATACCACCATCGCCACCAGCCGCGGCGTCGCTATCGAGGACGACGAGCG
>KZ069776.1:16429-29529 GCA_002091845.1 Anopheles cracens
GGGACCATTCACAAACAGAGACTGCAGCCACCGGTGTAAACCACCGACGGAATCTTCGTCGTTCCGCAAAAATATCGTCTTGGCTCCATGCACCAAGGCATAATATGCTTGGGTTTTGCGACTAACGCTCTCGGCTCCGATTCGTACGTAGCATTATTTACTCGGTGAAACGTAATTTAACGTTTAATACAGTTTATAAATAAAATTTCATGCCGGCTTGGGCAACCGGTTGCTGGTACCGTATGTGGCAGCGATAAAGGGATGCTGACCCGTTGTGACCGGTGCAAGGGAAGGTTTCTTGCGCGGAGCGGTGTGTTGCATACGCTCGCTCAACGAATACATCATACCAGATCAGACAACGCGCGATGTAAGATGGTGTGTTCTGATATGTAAGAAGGATTTTCTATCCTTTTGAATGTGCTTCGAAAAGAAGGGAGACTGTAGTTATTCTACTATCGAGACTACTGCTGGACTACTCATGAGGATCAAGAGTTTGCGGAGCATACCAAATAAGCAATGACTTTCGGTTATAAAAATAATCTACCCCTCCTGATACTTCAGTGTATCAATCGGTTTGTTGCGACCCTGTTTGCCGAAAATACTTAAAGCTTAAATGCATACTAAAAATGTAATCGATAACTTTTATATATTTTGAGATTGTCCAGCTGGCTTTACTGACTTTCTGCTGGCAAGTTGATAACAACGAAAGAACAACAAATAAAACCAATACATATTAATTAAGTATTATTATACATAAAAGTACCGTAATAATCGCATAGATCAACTTGCTTCATATGTTGATAGGAAACTATTCGGTTTGATGACGTTAGACGATCAACTGAGAATTGAAAAAAAAATTTGGTTGGAACTTTCAACATTTTGATTTTGTTGTAGCATACCCATTCTAGTACTTAAAATGTGTTTTTTATATTAAATAAACATTTTTTAAATGTTTTTTTTTTTATTGAGCACTAGAAATCCTTTCTGATTAATGTCTTTAATTTAAAGTCTTTGTTGCGATAGCAAACAAAAATAGGTGTAAACGCACAAGAAATTCTCCGAGGAGCATAGAGTTTGCATATTTGTTTAACTTTTTAAAATTTCCGACACTTTAACTAGGTCTTTCCTTTGCGTTTACCTTAGCTTCTATTCGTTTTGCCCGCTGTGACCGCATCTTTCTGCGGTCAAAGGTCGGTCCTTCTCCTTCGTTCACCGTATTGCTCTCGCGCTGTACTACTCGATTGTTTTCGAAACATTTCATTGACGTCTGAAACATTTCACACATCTAACCTAATACTATTTTTACCGGAGCGGTTTGACGTGTCAACAGTCTTGTACATGTAATATGTAAAGTTAGTTTATATTGGCTCCTAACATAATAATGTATTAATCGATCTGTAAAGAGAGTTTATGAACATTTGAGAAATTGGCTTTCAACGATTTTGCACCTCATAAAATTTTAGTCTCCGTGCGATTTTATAGAGAACCATGATCATGTAGTAAAAATATTAGCTATCTTATTTGTTATGTAAAATAAAGAATATGCTCTAATTACATCATAATAATCAAAGCTCCTCGTTAGTCTAGCTGTTATTAGCTAATTATATTCCAAAAGCTCTGCACTTGTTCTGCTCCAAAACCTTTTGCAACCATTGAGTGCCCTCAGCCATTACACTTTCCAAAGATCAAACTCTAATTATTGTTATAGCCGTTCGAAAGCCACGCCTACCGCGAACAATTAACGATTACCTTTTTGCTATTAGCGCTGTTTTATCGCAATAACCAAACAATGAAATTAACCGGTGCACCGGTCACCGCGAACCTTTGGCAGAACCTTTTACGCCCTACGGCAGTCGTATCTTATATGTACGTCCGCTCCGAAATGAAATGTTCGTTTGCAAGCACACCGCTCTCGAATACCTGCTCTCTGTAGCAGCAATTAACGAATACACAAACGGCACGGAGTAGTTGAAATCTTTTCGCAGGCACTACCTGCAGGCCACTACAACCCGGGTGCAGGCATGATTTGAGCGGTGCTGAGGTTAATTTGATCTTTTCTTCCCTGATAGGGTGCCAAATTTTGGAAGCATCACTGCATCACTGCGCTCCCGCTCGCTCGCTGCGCCAGTGCTTATCGCAGAGAATGGTCGGAGATTTGCAATCGTACGAATCTGCCCCGGTTGATGCCGTACGGTTGACACCCTATGCGAATGGGCACGATATGACGACCGGGGGGACCTGGTGTACCTTGCCGGGCACCTTGCAGCAGCACAGATGCGGCTCGATAGCGGCACCGGCAGCGGCCGTAGTTGCGCTCGTAAATATGTTTCTTAAGGGAGCAGTTACAGTAATCGTTTGCTGATAGATACAGAGCCGACCGGTAAGTAGAATGCAGTGGTGTGGATCACACTTTGAGATAGAATTGCGGCAGTACTCAAACCGTTTGCCAGTGTTTGCAAGTACAAACCTGCCATCGTAATGGTTGTGAAAAGGGATATTTTATAAATATTACACCGTAGGTGGGCGAGATAGCAAAACAGTGCGGTTAGAACATTCTCCCCAGCACGGGCCCTTTCTTTCCGGGCAACGACGTGCGATTTGAAAACTCACCCTCAAGGCAAAACAATTAATATTTTTTGCTTACGGTGTAAATCACGCCCCGATCTGCCGTGTCGGCCGACAAACTTTCAGCTGCACCGACATTACGTCACAGCCGAACGCTTATCTTATTGGACAATATCTCCAAAATCATCGTTTTTAATGCACCGAACTGGAACGGCTGACGACTCTTTGCCGTGTTTCGGGGGCACGTACGCGCCCCGGCCAGTCGATGGCGGCAGTCAAAACCATGATGGGTCCCGGTTGGAAAGACCGTCCATGCCGTCGCTCCGTCGCTGGTCGGCTGCTCGGGTCGACCGTCGGCTTCTCGGTCGGTCGGTGTGGGAATAGCCTTTATAAATTTAGCCTCCCGGTCTTAATTAGCGTCGTATATCAATTTAATTATCGAAATATTGATAAAATATAGTGGTCGGCTGTCATAAAGTTTGAAAGGATGCTTAAATAATGACCTCAATTCGGCAGTTTAAATTTATTGAAATGGACCAGCAAAGTGACTGCTGCGACGGGATGAGCGACCGGTACCTCTTCTTTGTCTATCACCTGATAGTTGCGCCGACAGACGACACGGTGGCGCTGATGGAGCGCGAGCTCTAGGCGCTTGCTTTGGAGGGAGATCGATAGAGAGAGTGAGATGGCGCAGAGCGGGCGTCCAATTTCTGGGCGATAAGACTTTCATAAATTATTAGGATTTCGTCGAGTCCTTCGTTTGAGGGAGAGTTGAAGTTTATTGTAATGGCGGTTTGCTTCTAGGTTGCGCCGGAGATTTGATCAGTATCCATCAACGTTTCGGGAGGAAGGTATTGAGGCCAGCCACCTAACATTGACCATAATCTCACCCATTCTAGATGGAGAGGATAAGCCTCTAACGAACTCCCTCGCTTGGTGTTTGGAGTACCTTCTCCCATGATCATGGTGTGTAGCTAGAGGAGATGCTTGTACTATTTTACACACACTTCATTCTATAAATGTGAATTAAAAACTGCCACCATAAGTTCTTCCTAAACTAAACCGCACCCTGTCCAAGTCTCTTTGGGTTGGGCCTCAGAAAGCCCTCCCCGCTCGAGTGTGGGCATAACTTTCACTTCACCGGAAGAAACGAACCCAAGAAAAGCCAGTGCCGGGGATATCGACATGCTCGGTTCATAAATAAGACGGTTCGGTATGGCTTTTCTTCACTCGACTCCAGTTTCTCGGGGTGCCCCTGAGTGTCGCTGACCAGGCAGGATTGAGCGGTAAATGGATGGGTCGATCGGAAAGGGAATTCTATAGCGTTTCCAAACGCGGCCAGGGGGACAGCCCCGATGCTAAGTTGTGTGTGTGTGTGCTGCGCTCCCGCTCGCTCGCTGCGCCAGTGCTTATCGCAGAGAATGGTCGGAGATTTGCAATCGTACGAATCTGCCCCGGTTGATGCCGTACGGTTGACACCCTATGCGAATGGGCACGATATGACGACCGGGGGGACCTGGTGTACCTTGCCGGGCACCTTGCAGCAGCACAGATGCGGCTCGATAGCGGCACCGGCAGCGGCCGTAGTTGCGCTCGTAAATATGTTTCTTAAGGGAGCAGTTACAGTAATCGTTTGCTGATAGATACAGAGCCGACCGGTAAGTAGAATGCAGTGGTGTGGATCACACTTTGAGATAGAATTGCGGCAGTACTCAAACCGTTTGCCAGTGTTTGCAAGTACAAACCTGCCATCGTAATGGTTGTGAAAAGGGATATTTTATAAATATTACACCGTAGGTGGGCGAGATAGCTAAACAGTGCGGTTAGAACATTCTCCCCAGCACGGGCCCTTTCTTTCCGGGCAACGACGTGCGATTTGAAAACTCACCCTCAAGGCAAAACAATTAATATTTTTTGCTTACGGTGTAAATCACGCCCCGATCTGCCGTGTCGGCCGACAAACTTTCAGCTGCACCGACATTACGTCACAGCCGAACGCTTATCTTATTGGACAATATCTCCAAAATCATCGTTTTTAATGCACCGAACTGGAACGGCTGACGACTCTTTGCCGTGTTTCGGGGGCACGTACGCGCCCCGGCCAGTCGATGGCGGCAGTCAAAACCATGATGGGTCCCGGTTGGAAAGACCGTCCATGCCGTCGCTCCGTCGCTGGTCGGCTGCTCGGGTCGACCGTCGGCTTCTCGGTCGGTCGGTGTGGGAATAGCCTTTATAAATTTAGCCTCCCGGTCTTAATTAGCGTCGTATATCAATTTAATTATCGAAATATTGATAAAATATAGTGGTCGGCTGTCATAAAGTTTGAAAGGATGCTTAAATAATGACCTCAATTCGGCAGTTTAAATTTATTGAAATGGACCAGCAAAGTGACTGCTGCGACGGGATGAGCGACCGGTACCTCTTCTTTGTCTATCACCTGATAGTTGCGCCGACAGACGACACGGTGGCGCTGATGGAGCGCGAGCTCTAGGCGCTTGCTTTGGAGGGAGATCGATAGAGAGAGTGAGATGGCGCAGAGCGGGCGTCCAATTTCTGGGCGATAAGACTTTCATAAATTATTAGGATTTCGTCGAGTCCTTCGTTTGAGGGAGAGTTGAAGTTTATTGTAATGGCGGTTTGCTTCTAGGTTGCGCCGGAGATTTGATCAGTATCCATCAACGTTTCGGGAGGAAGGTATTGAGGCCAGCCACCTAACATTGACCATAATCTCACCCATTCTAGATGGAGAGGATAAGCCTCTAACGAACTCCCTCGCTTGGTGTTTGGAGTACCTTCTCCCATGATCGTGGTGTGTAGCTAGAGGAGATGCTTGTACTATTTTACACACACTTCATTCTGTAAATGTGAATTAAAAACTGCCACCATAAGTTCTTCCTAAACTAAACCGCACCCTGTCCAAGTCTCTTTGGGTTGGGCCTCAGAAAGCCCTCCCCGCTCGAGTGTGGGCATAACTTTCACTTCACCGGAAGAAACGAACCCAAGAAAAGCCAGTGCCGGGGATATCGACATGCTCGGTTCATAAATAAGACGGTTCGGTATGGCTTTTCTTCACTCGACTCCAGTTTCTCGGGGTGCCCCTGAGTGTCGCTGACCAGGCAGGATTGAGCGGTAAATGGATGGGTCGATCGGAAAGGGAATTCTATAGCGTTTCCAAACGCGGCCAGGGGGACAGCCCCGATGCTAAGTTGTGTGTGTGTGTGCTGAGGGTTTTTTTTTCGGCTGTTGTTGCTGCCCAGAAGCCTGTTCTGTATCGCTCGTTTCTGGAGCTGGCGTAAGAACGTTTTCCTTTCAGTTTTTGTTGTTGTTGTCGCTGCTTATGCCCTTCTCCGAGGTGCTCCCATTTTTGGCAAACCTGACGGTTAGATCGTAGATAGCCACCATTCGGTGTCAGCAAGCTAAACTACGGGAGTCACGTGTGTTGCAATCGAAATGCGAGCTTGACACACACGGTGTGGAACAGCCCCCAAGGAACTATCCCCCGGAATGAAGGTCCGAAAAGCTCGCCCGCATCCTCCCTGGGCTGCCCACTGCCTGGACGTTGTTGGTGGTTTTGAGGCCATAGTTTCTCCTCCGGTCGTCGAACGTTCGAACGTCGTAATATAAATGGTCGGGATTTGAGCGAGATGACCCGTTAGATTCGATTCCATTTTTTCCAATCTAGCGCCAAGATTTCGGACTGAAAATGAGACTTTATTGATATTGGACATGGACAAAATATTTATCCCTGTAAAGATGTACGATATCAGAAGTAATGGTGTATTATTCTCATCGAAGCGGTTGTTCTCGTGCTGCTGCTGCTGCTGCTGCCGGGCGAAAGTTCTCGCAGGTCATTGATTAGAGGCTGAGGTGACCGGGAGCACTGATGACCGTTCGATAGGCACCTACGCCCGAAAGCGGCGTCCGGGTGAGGTTCATTACTTTCGCGACGGAGCCCGGTGACATTATGAGAGTTTATGAATCCGATTGCCGAATCCGGAGCCGGTTTGCGAAATGAGAGTGTATGGGAGGTTTATTTGGTTGCTGTCATCAATTAAGGACAGCGCTTATTTGGTGTCGCATTGGGATGTTTGGAATGGTGCTGTTTATACATCGTACCTATTAGAAACACAACAAGTGTCAAGTTTAGGTCCATTTCTTTTCAAATTACAAATCACATAAGTCCGCATCATCCACTCCCACAGAACAGAGTTGTCTAATTTGTAAAAAGCCTTTGAAGACAACAGCAATAACTCAAAACGATGGACCTAGTTTTTGTTAATTTAATTGTACTAGCCACTGAAGACCGACTGCCGACTGCTACGTCGTCCGTGGTGCGTTCGCAATATTTCTCCGCAAAAACATACATCCGAGATTTATGCCGCTCCGGTGAAGACAATAAATATTGGTATTGCTGTGTACGGGGCTGGCGCTTCGCATCTATCGAGCAAGGAACTTGTCCATTTCTTAACCCACCGGCTCCCGCGCCTCTGCAGCGTGTTCTGGGGTTCCGCCCATTAGACGGCTGCTGCAGCTGCTGCTGCTGCTGCTCCCGGGCGTCCCGTGTTCGTGCACCGATTTACATATATTTGTTATAAATTAAGCTGGAAATGATAAAATACCTGAAGGGGCAGGCTGTTTATTTTATTTATTTATACATCCCATCGCCTCTCGTCCGGAGTCTACGGACGGAGTCTAAACTCGTGGACCTCGCCTCGTGCGGTACTGTTGCGGTGCTAAAGATCGAGAAAGAGATCGTTCTAATGTTTTGCGGTAGGGTTTGACCGCTCCGGCGATGGTGTGCATCGCTCAAACCGAGCTGAGCTGAGTGGTCAGTTGCTTGCAAGACGCCGGGAGGGTGGATGGTCTGTAAGATCGTAACATAACTATTAAGTGCATCGTTCGCATAAATCTGCATCGTATCGGAGATGGACTAACCGATTTCTTGCTCGCTCTTGGGCTATCAGTGAAGATATTTTTTGTTTATTCTGCAGTATAGATGAGAAGCGCATAGATATTAAAGAGCTATGTTGTATGTGTATGCCAAACAAAGTATTAATATGACTAACAAACCACATCATTTTAAATCGAACTTCTTAAGTTTCTGAAATCGATTACTGATCCATCTCCGCTTTCTCAAATCTGAGTGGTGTGAATATCAAAACTTCGCGAAGAAAAAATCCACCCAGCTCAACCGCTCTGCAATGCGTAAATCCACCAAAGATTTGCCACTTCATCAACCGCTTCTTTGATATGGAAGTGCTGCGGTTAGCAACTGTGTCTACGTCCGATTGGAAGGGTTACTCCATGATGTGTTTTACCGACTTATTTACGTATGCTACGGACGGACAGACCGGTGAAAGGGATACGGCTGTTGGGATTACAGTTCTTTTCCGGTCGCCCACGATAGGGTGACGAATAATACTCCCTTTCGGCCATCAATAATTCACACTTCCTCAACGTGACGCCAAGCGATGAGGTTAAGGTTGATGGGTGATTCCAGCTTCGGCAAGTATCGAATGGTGCCGGTGCGTACTTCCGGAAACTTTTTCCAACGCGTCGGTGTTTTGGAAACTGTCCCGGCCCCGTTTTACCGTACCGCGTCGGGTTTTATGAAGAGATCGAAACATCGGTCAGCAAAAAATAGCTGAAACAACAAATGTCACAGTCAAATTTATATCCCACTCATCGTCGTCACTCTGCGCTCGGGAGATTGGGCAGAAAAGGGTCCTCAAATCATGCGTCCCACGAGACTGCTGCTACGCACTGCTTCGACTGCTTCGACAACGATGCGGCGGATGTCGTAGCTTCGACGGGGAGAGTGAAAGTGTTTGATGGGACAGCGTGTTTTTTTCGGTTCATGGCGACAACGACACTGCAGAGATCACAACTCTTTCAATCGTACGACGGCCGGAGTTTAAGGGTTACTTACACTAGAGTCGGATTGATATGGATTGATTTTTGGTGGAAGGTGGAACGTCGTTCGTGCCGGTCCCACCGGACCTGTGGAGCCCGTGGAAAAGGGTTCCGAATGATGTGCTGTGAAAGTTGAACGTGAAGAAGTGGTTTTCATTTTCAAGAAGGATTAAAGGTGAATCATTTCCAGGTATATCGGATAGTGCGATTGTCAAGGGCATGGTTTTATTCGATATTCACATTCGGTTTTTAATAAAATAATATTTTATTGTTTTATAGTACTTTCCACATTAAACATTATCAAATGTTTCATTTATGGTTTTAGTTCATTATACATTTTTGACTGTTTTTATTTTATTTACATAAAACTGTGTTCTTCGTTATTTGATCTTACAATAGTTCCAATGATCTTCTTATTGGTCGCCTATCTCAATTAAAGCTAACTATTACTTAGTCATAAACAGTTTTTGATTAGAATAATTGTCTCTTCGTTAAATAATCCATAGAATCCATATAACATTACTTCTCGTACTGGCTTATTAGAAGTTCTTCATCAATATCAAAATCTGGTTCAGATAATTTCTTATTTGTTGCTTTTTTAATTCAATCGACTATAAGGCTCCAATGAAGCGAGACCAGGGCAAAAATCATTAATTGTACCTTTTTTCGTGTGAAAACCCTTTAAGTACGCTTTACATGTCTGTATAACGACTTGAGAACGATGCGAGAAGACCATGCGAGACGTCAAACTACGGCATTCGCTTAGTTCTAACTACGTGCGTGAAAAAACACGTTTCTCGCTACCAAGCGAGAACAGAAACGCGGTACCTCGCGTGATACCTATCAAAATTTCATGATTCTATTATTTAAAATGAATTAACATATCGTTCTCAATCTTTCTGCACGAAAAAAAGGGTTTGCTTTGTTTAAAAAACGATTATTTTCAAACTTAATATAATTTTAATCAATTTACACCTCGGCTTGACAGCGTTCTCGCCTCGAGGTTTCCTGCAATGTATGATCGAAGCGAGAACGGCCAACTGAGAACTTTGACATCTGTATCGCCTGGTTCTCAGGCAGTTATACAGACATGTAAAGCCCGCTTTAGAGTTGTTTTGGGTCTGGAGTCCTTTGAGATCCTTTGAGAGTTGAGAGTTGAAGTCCTTTATAAATTGTTAATGTTAAAGTATGTTACAATAGATTCGATTTTATATCGTATTGAAAATACATCGATCATACGGTCCTATATCACATATTGCAAATAGATGAGAAATGCACAGTGAACATGTAAAACACTTCTCAAAATACGTATGAAGATCTTCACAGAGCACCATTGTCAGTAAGGTATCATAAGGTTCTAAGCAACTAGGTTCTAAACGACTAAAATGATACTAAGTCTGATCTGAGTGTCTCTACACCTGGAAAGCTGTAAAACATCATATCCTGTAGCCAGATTTGAAAAGCACCATTCTTCCACGACTCGTTCAAACAACCTACGACCACTCTTCGGCCAGAAATATCAATTTACTACACACTCGTAGCACTATCCCACTATGTTCAGATCGAAATCAAACGTCATAATTTAGCATATCCGCCGCTAATACTACCCTCACCAGCTCATATTTCCCACTGCGCACCCAATCCCACTGTCCCAGACCCGTCCAGACCGAACGATGATTTACACCGTCGGCCAAATTAACCGGTATTTGAAAATTTGATTTCAAAATCGTCCAAACCCGGAAACGGTGTGTGAAAGGTCCGTGTGATCCTAAATCCTACAAATCCCGCCAAACCGGGCGCACCTGCCAACCCGGCCATAATTTGCCGCGCCGGAACGGCCGGGAAAAACTACACAGCACAGGAGGCCCCCACTTGGCCCGGTCTTCGGTCCATAAATATTGAAATCCGTATGCACTGCAAGTGGATTTAGCACCCTTCAGCGGATCAATGGTGCCCGATGGTTTCCCGTCCATCCCGTGCGTGGGGTTGTCCAGTGACTGTCCAGTGCGCAGTGGGTTCATCGGGCACATGGGTGTCCGATCGGTTCCGAATGAAGAGCAGCGTATCCAGCACGTCCAGCGGTCCCAGTTCCCGGGATGTTGGATGTTTACCGGGCCCTTTTTGCGCCCGACTGGCGGGAGGAGAGCACGGATACGAAATCAAATGCAATTTCGTGTATCAATGATAAGTTATTGTCAAATGTAAATTTCGGATCATACAATCCCGGGAACTCGACAGGGTGCGAACGTGCCCCGTTTGATACTGTGTCTCTGCAGCAGCAGCAGCAGCATCCTTGACAATGGACGGTGAGCCAGGTTGTTGACGGCTGTGCGTGTGTGCGAGTGTGCGAGTGTGTCTGCAACGGAGTCACCAAACTTTCCCGATTCGGAGTGATAGTGATGGGTGTGCCGAACGATGGAATCAACCGTTGTCGATGGCGCGCGCGAATGCAGTGATTTCCAGCGGTGGCTTAAAGGATTCCGCGTGTGGCATTATTTACGGTTTGCGTTTTATTATCGCGATCGTATATATTCGCTAGGCGTCGAGCCGAGCCGCGGGTGCGCGATTGTGATGCGATTTTCCGTCCCCACCGTGTTTTCGGCGCGTATCAGTCGCGCCGGGCTGTGCGTGGGGGAGGCGATTATTGGCACCCTGCAAATACCGTCTAACTTAGTTTCGGGGTTTAATTAGACCGCCCACCGACAGGTAGCGTCCTTCCCGGTCGAACGAACGGCCCACTGCCTGATGCCGTGCCGTGTGGGGCTTAAAAACTCCGCCGCTTTTTCCGCGCCGCGAAACAGCGCGCGGAGCGAATCAAAAATGGGTTGGAAAGAGATCCGCCACGGTTTTCACGAACCCGTCGTAAAGTAGGAAGGTTTAGTGGGCGCTGCGCTAGAAACGGTTTCGGGAAAAGTTTCCGATCTGGCCCGGCCACTTCCAGCCCACCTCCCGCGCGCTGAATGTGAATTCTGTATTCGGGCGGATTGGTTCCCTTCGAGTGAAATTCCATCTAACTAACGTGCCGAGCGTAGTTTGCGATACATAAAAGAGATTTCTGGCAAACCGGGCCCGTGCCCGTGCCGTGCCTTTCCCGTACGTCTCAAGTGCAACCCGCATCACCGAGGCGAGACCGAGCGACCGGGGTTTTTGCATTCATTTCATGCATTTTTAATTTGATTTTATAATTCCACGATATCATGATGTTTTGTTGATGCTTTCACCTTGGGATTTTCATATTTTATACCGCACCGAAACACCTTTTGTTTGGCTGTCGGTTTCATTTCGAGCTGCAGCGTTTTGCCGAGCACAGAAGGCGGGCTCCCCGGTAATCCCCGGGACCCTTGGTGTGTACGTGTGTAAGTAGTCATGTCGGCATGGAAATCAGTATGTTTATTTTATGAAGTAGTTTAGTTCAATTCTGATCTCATTGTTTAATGAGCTCAACTATTTGTTCTATTATTATATTGAATAGTTCCGGAAGGATAGGAATGACCTGGTTCAGCTATAAATAAGACCCTTATTTTCATATCTATTATTATTTCTTATACTTCTATTCACTATATATTCTCGTTATTAGTGATGAGTTTATTCAGTTATTTTATAAAACTTGTATGTTGTATTCTTGTATTGTATTCTTCTTCTGATATTGTTTTGATAATATCTAGCGATGTTTAAATATTGTATAAATAATTTATTTTGAAGGTTAATAAACATATAAAGATTCACAGCTTGTTTAAACGCCTTTGAAATATATGCCAATGAAATCATTGATCAATCATGATAGGATCAAATATTAAATGATTCATTTATATTCCATTCCCTTATCAAACATTTTGTTTCGTTCAATGCTGAATGCTCTTACCAAAATTCGCATAACTTTAGTTTTATTGTAAGAAAAAAAAAACGGCTGAAAAATTACTTGTAAACACAAGACACTCAGAAGATCCCGTAATTGGAGAATCCCAAGAAATGCTTATTTTTGTTAATAAACATCATAATTAAGCACCTCGATTGTGATGAGTTTTCATAAAAAACCCTTCATCACAATTGATCAGGCATGAAGCATAACCGGGATGGTTAAAGTTAATCCCACCAGAAGTATGCGCTTGTCATTCACTAATTTGACAGATTATTTTAATCTACCGAATATGTCCTTCGAGTGAAATTCCAGCGTTTGCCCGGTTTTGCAGAAGCAAATCTTCCGTGTATTTTTGTTTGTAATTATGCTCAAAATAGAATCCGGATTCCGATTCGGCTTGAGCGATATGCGAGATTAGCGCAGCGTCTTAAAATATGCATTCCGCGTCGCTGATGGCTGATACTGTCATGGGAAAGCGATGAAGGGTTTCGGTTCGGTGCGTTTGTGGAAAATGCTCTTATGAAGATCATGTTTGTAATGTGGGATATAAAATTATGGAAAATATCTACATATATGTATAAAAAAGCGTTAAAAATGTCAAATATAACGATAAAAATCTCATTTTGACCAATCAACTTATCCGGAGTGGTTTAAAAAGCTTCAAATATCAGAAAATCACGAAAATCTTGAAAAACTACACACTATCTCAATTTGGACGCTATGTACAATTTGATTTTAAATAATACTTCAGATATTTTTAATG
>KZ069776.1:29539-41425 GCA_002091845.1 Anopheles cracens
TTTTTAATGTATTTATTCATTTATTTATTAACTTTTGAATTCAGCAAGATGATCCTGGATGACTTGCTTATCACACTCAATTATTGTCATTGTGTACACATTGTAATTCAATGTGAAGTTTATTTTATTAAATAGTTTAGTTCAATTCTGATCTCATTGTTTAATGAGCTCAACTATTTGTTCTATTATTATATTGAATAGTTCCGGAAGGATAGGCATGACCTGGTTCAGCTATGAATAAGACCCTTATTTTCATATCTATTATTATTTCTTAGACTTCTATTCACTATATATTCTCGTTGTTTGCGATGAGCTTATTCAGTTATTTTATAAAGCTTGTATGTTGTATTCTTGTATTGTATTCTTCTTCTGATATTGTTTCAAAACCAGTTAAGAAGAGAAAAAAAGATGGTGGTCAAAAGATTTCGAAACATTCCAAAACAACTCTTAAAATATTGTGGAAAATACAAATAAATTGCAAAATTGCATAATTCCAACGATATTGAATTTGCATTAAGGACACTCTAGAGAAATAGCTAGATAATAAATTTGTTTCATAATCAGTCTATCCATAAATTATTATCCTCAAAACTTAACCGGTTCTGCGAAGTTCTACCAAATCGACCCAATCGAAGTAACAACTTCTTCGACCGTCCGTTTACGATACTTTTCCACACTGCGCCGAAGATGAACAAAACCACTCCCGAAGGCATGATCCCCAAGCCATACTCAAGCGCCCGTAGATAGCATGAAAGGCGTCTTAAGCTCAAAATTTGTCACCACGTGAGGATTTTGGGTAGCGCTGTGTGAATATGCGCTTCCCAAACTACTCATAATTTTCCTTTCGCTCGCCTATCTCGCCGTCTGTCGGGGTCCGTCCCTGGAACAATATGAAACCTCCCAACTCTTGATGGTGGACGAAAGTTCGATCTAGGCGAGAAAGATAGCGGGATCTTGATGGTGACTCACCCTGGACTGCTCGTGCGGAACGAATCCTCCTAGGCGGTGGAAACGAAACGTGCGTGTCACATGTTTCGTACAGTGGCTCGAACGCTTGCTCGTACACCTTAGGATTATAGAGTTTTAGATAATATGCTTGCATGTTTGTGCTTGACGATTATGTTTAATCATATTTTTATAAACTTTTCTATGTGTTTTAACATGTTTTTTATGACAATTTGTACCCGTGTGAATATGACTCTATAATTTATACAATACAACAAGTGATATGGGTTTTATTTTCAGGAAATATCGGTTAAGGATGAGTTTTTGGAGCGAGTGTTTATATTAAAAAAATAAAATAATGGGTAGTGCTCGAATTTCAAACATAATTTAAAAACACCTACAGCAAACTTATAAAGGTGCAGTGTCAAAAAGATGTGAGAAGAGAATTAGGAAGACATTATTTGAAAACTAACACTTGCATAAATTATTATTTTAGAGCTCTAAATAATTTTCTCTTTGTTTCAGTGCTTTAGGAACTCACTCTTTCGGATCTATTACATCGTTTTTTGTAATATATTTAAGTTTGCTAAAAAATGCAAATAAAGGTGTATATTGAAATCATGAAAAGATTAGATAGATTTTAGTTTTTGAGCTTTAGGAAATGTTGTTTTATTGTTTTTTTCTTTATACATATTCTTTATGTTTTAAGCTTTTTTCAGGTTTATTTGATTAGATATTTAGCTTTTAATAGAAATGTAAAAAAAACATAACAAATTCCATTAACTAGAGAGGGATATTCCAAAACCAGTTAAGAAGAGAAAAAAAGATGGTGGTCAAAAGATTTCGAAACATTCCAAAACAACTCTTAAAATATTGTGGAAGGCAGGCGGGTGGGCGGGTCGGGGGGGCATAAGGACACACGCAGTTTTGCAGCCCGGTACGGCAGTAGCGTACGCAAATTGTACAGATGTGTACCGGATGAGGCGAACTGTTTAAATATTCATTTGAGGTATTTTTGTTTTTCGTGCTCGCCGCTCGCTGGTGGACTCTTGATGGTGGACGAAAGTTCGATCTAGGCGAGAAAGATAGCGGGATCTTGATGGTGACTCACCCTGGACTGCTCGTGTGGAACGAATCCTCCTAGGCGGTGGAAACGAAACGTGCGTGTCACATGTTTCGTACAGCGACTCGAACGCTTGCTCATACACCTTAGGATTATAGAGTTTTAGATAATATGCTTGCATGTTTGTGCTTGACGATTATGTTTAATCATTGTACCCGAGTGAATATGACTCTATATTTTATAGGGCTGGACACAGGGCCTCCCCGGGTTCACTATCACTGCCTGCCTAAAGGACAATAATGCCACCCCGAAGACCTGGCTGGCAGCTCCAGGGCAAGGAAAATTTCAATTTTAGATTTAATTATGAATTCTGTTTGATACTACCGTTGTACTGGCGTTCAATAAGCAGGGGGAGGGAGGGAGGAGGGGGACAACATGGGGAACCTGCATGCGAAGGCGAAGTGATATTTTTTCCACTTTCAAATTTCACATGCACACCCATCCCAACCCAACCTACCACCCCCCCGAAGTGCGAACGAAGCGAGCGCGCGAGCGAGTTTTCCCAGAGGGAGCCTTCATTTTCCGTGCGGGGCCACCTTAAGAACTCGGTTTCCCGGAGCGATGGTGTGGCGCACAAAAACTGTCGGGTGATCTCTGTACCGTACGGCACTGTCCTTGCTCTGCATGTTTCCCCGAGCGGCGGTGGCCACCAGATCAAACGAAAAGTCGAGCAACAGCAACAGCAGCAGCGAGTCACACTTTCCTTCTCGATAGTGTCGTAAATTTCCCTCTAATGGATCTTTTAGCATACATTTCGGGCTCAATCCCCGTGCAGAGGTGCAGGTGGCGGTGCTGGTGGGGATAGCCAGCACCTTCCCTTTCCAAACAATAAATTAGTGATTATGATTGTTGCCATTGTTGCCGGCGAGGTGATTGTAGCAGCGTAGAAGGTGAGCATCTTCTAGATAGGAGCAGTGCCCCCGGGGCCTAAAACGGAAAGCTGTCGAATGGACGATCTCTACCCACACGAGGAGAGGAAGTGTCTGTACGGAAGATACATGTTTACGTGGGACGACCCCACGGTTCGAGCGCCCCAGAACCCCGTTGGTTGGACTTGAAGTCTTTTGAGTTGGATTTGATTTTCTTTCCCGGGCGGTTCGGGCGGCTCGGGCTTTTCATGAATCTATGAATCGAAAATGCCTGCCCGCTGCTCACCCGCTGCTTCACTTCCGGGCAGGCGGGTGGTGTGTGTGTGTGTATTGTTCGTTTGCTGTCCCTCTCGCCTTGAGCTCGCCTCCCCTCGGACAAGCCCAAACGCTTTGAAATAAGAGACCTTTTGCTCATTTATTCTTCCTGCCGACCGGCCAACTTCCTCCTCCCAGTGGCCAATTGGGTGCGTCGAGCCTCCAGAGCCTCCGACACGGCAAGGCCCCGGGTCCGGGTTGATTAGTATTAAGAACTAAACCGGCCGAACTCTTCGGCAGGCGGGAACTACAATCTTGCGTAACATTTTTCAATTATTGATAAATCTGGGATAAAGTTCGGTCGGATATGGCTCCGGCTACGGGCCGGAGAGAATGCAGCCTGGGAATTACGCAGTCGAGACCCGCCCCGTTCGAGACGGAATGAGAGAGATCTTTTTTCATCGCCACTCCCGGCGATTCTTTCCCGACCGTTACCGTTTGGCACATATTTTTACTTCAACGACTGGGGCAGGATTTTTTAGCTTTCTCATTAAATTACCTGCCCACCCCACCCACGCTGGGTGGTAATTTGCCTCTTGACGTGGAGCGTGGGAGGGTGGGTGGTGAGAAAAATAATAATAATGTTTCGGTAGCCGGTGGATTAAAAACGAAACACGGCGGCGGCTTCCCGGGTGCGAGGATCGCTCCCGATACCGGAGCCTGCCAGCCAGCGAGCCAGCCAGCCAGCCAGCTAGTAATCGACCTGAAAAAGCCGTGGAAAGGTTGTTAGTGTGGTTATGAATTATTAAATGAAAATCAGGCACCATTTTCGTCGTTTGCCAAAAAACCGACAATCTTCGCCGCAGAGCTTACACAGCCACCGCTTCTGCCTGCCCGGGGCCGCGATCCACCCGGCTGCATACTGATTTCCATGCCGACATGACTACTTACACACGTACACACCAAGGGTCCCGGGGATTACCGGGGAGCCCGCCTTCTGTGCTCGGCAAAACGCTGCAGCTCGAAATGAAACCGACAGCCAAACAAAAGGTGGTTCGGTGCGGTATAAAATATGAAAATCCCAAGGTGAAAGCATCAACAAAACATCATGATATCGTGGAATTATAAAATCAAATTAAAAATGCATGAAATGAATGCAAAAACCCCGGTCGCTCGGTCTCGCCTCGGTGATGCGGGACTTCGGGGGGGTGGTAGGTTGGGTTGGGATGGGTGTGCATGTGAAATTTGAAAGTGGAAAAAATATCACTTCGCCTTCGCATGCAGGTTCCCCATGTTGTCCCCCTCCTCCCTCCCTCCCCCTGCTTATTGAACGCCAGTACAACGGTAGTATCAAACAGAATTCATAATTAAATCTAAAATTGAAATTTTCCTTGCCCTGGAGCTGCCAGCCAGGTCTTCGGGGTGGCATTATTGTCCTTTAGGCAGGCAGTGATAGTGAACCCGGGGAGGCCCTGTGTCCAGCCCGCTATGTGTGTGTGTGTGTGTGTGTGTATTGTTCGTTTGCTGTCCCTCTCGCCTTGAGCTCGCCTCCCCTCGGACAAGCCCAAACGCTTTGAAATACTGCACTTGAGACGTACGGAAAAGGCACGGCCCGGGCCCGGGCCCGGTTTGCCAGAAATCTCTTTTATGTATCGCAAACTACGCTCGGCACGTTAGTTAGATGGAATTTCACTCGAAGGACATATTCGGTAGATTAAAATAATCTGTCAAATTAGTGAATGACAAGCGCATACTTCTGGTGGGGCTAATTTTAACCATCCCGGTTATGCTTCATGCCTGATCAATTGTGATGAAGGGTTTTTTTATGAAAACTCATCACAATCGAGGTGCTTAATTATGATGTTTATTATCAAAAATAAGTATTTCCTGGGATTCTCCAATTATGGGATCTTCTGAGTGTCTTGTATTTACAAGTAATTTTTCAGCCGTTTTTTTTTCTTACAATAAAACTAAAGTTATGCGAATTTTGGTAAGAGCATTCAGCAATGAACGAAACAAAATGTTTGATAAGGGAATGGAATAAAAATGAATCATTTAATATTTGATCCTATCATGATTGATCAATGATTTCATTCCGGTTTCACTAGGCGTTTAAACAAGCTGTGAATCTTTACATATTTATTCATTTAAACATCGCTAGATATTATCAAAACAATATCAGAAGAAGAATACAATACAAGAATACAACATACAAGCTTTATAAAATAACTGAATAAGCTCATCGCAAACAACGAGAATATATAGTGAATAGAAGTCTAAGAAATAATAATAGATATGAAAATAAGGGTCTTATTCATAGCTGAACCAGGTCATGCCTATCCTTCCGGAACTATTCAATATAATAATAGAACAAATAGTTGAGCTCATTAAACAATGAGATCAGAATTGAACTAAACTACTTCATAAAATAAACTTCACATTGAATTACAATGTGTACACAATGACAATAATTGAGTGTGATAAGCAAGTCATCCAGGATCATCTTGCTGAATTAATAAGTTAATAAATAAATGAATAAATACATTAAAAATATCTGAAGTATTATTTAAAATCAAATTGTACATAGCGTCCAAATTGAGATAGTGTGTAGTTTTTCAAGATTTTCGTGATTTTCTGATATTTGAAGCTTTTTAAACCACTCCGGATTAGTTGATTGGTCAAAATGAGATTTTTATCGTTATATTTGAAATTTTTAACCCTTTTTTATACATGTATGTAGATATTTTCCATAATTTTATATCCCACATTACAAACATGTTCTTCATAAGAGCATTTTCCACAAACGCACCGAACCGAAACCCTTCATCGCTTTCCCATGACAGTATCAGCCATCAGCAACGCGGAATGCATATTTTAAGACGCTGCGCTAATCTCGCATATCGCTCAAGCCGGATCGGAATCCGGATTCTATTTTGAGCATAATTACAAACAAAAATACACGGAAGATTTGCTTCTGCAAAACCGGGCAAACGCAGATTATTGGGGTCGGATTGTTTGTTGAATCATATCATTTAACTAAAACTACATGTTGGTATTTATTCACACGATCTATTTGTTATACAGAGATATTAAAAAATCAGTCGCATTGACGTATTCACTTTGTTGAAGAGAAAGCACAAATAAAGAAGATTGCAATAGGTAAGGGTAAACTTTGATTCGATATTGCTTGAATTAATTCTTCTCTTAAAGTAAGAAAAAGACTGAACAAGAACTAGATTGTCATAACTATAGAACTGGTCCCATAAATTGCTCAATATTTACTATTAGGAAGGATGTTGCACCTAACAAAACTACGCCTGCAAGCAGGCAATCCATTGTAACAATGTCGTTTTTCACTTTATTTATCAGTTCATTCTCATCATCTCAAGGCTGATATTTTATAAAATAGAATCAATGCATTTGCAACTATTAAGCAAGATTTTTGTCTTCAACTATAAATTAGTTTTAAAATAAAAACTTAAAAAATAGTAATAAAAATATTTAAAACAGATAACTACACACTTCTCTTAGATTCGCTTTGATGAGAATTCAATTTTTGAACGCACATATTGTCTCTTCTGCCTAAAAAACATTCCCACGTTGAAATTCAAGGTAGTAATGCTCTAGAGATATTAAATAATGCAGTAAAACGCTTCTAATGAATGCATTTGCAATGTACGGATGGAGACTTCAACGATTATCTCACATTTTCTCTGGTATGAGTGATTTGGTATCAGTAATGTCTAGTTATTATTCTGATCATTTCATCTTTTCAACCCTTTCCAGAGGCAAAAGTACCACGTGATACCAAAGTGTTTTAAATTAGTCTAGCCACTTTCTAGTTTTGTGATCCAATTAAGAAGGCATTCGATTTTAATGTACACCCGCGTGAAGCCAAACACCGGCGCATGTAAAGTACAATCAGCGATTAATTTAAATCACATCGCACGATTGCCGGATGTCAAACTGCTTACTTTCCCCTACGAACAAGCCATAAGATTTAACTCCTGACCTCCCGAAAACAATGCCTCAGCCGCTACCTTTGCGGAACCCGGGACCCAATCTTACGACGGTGCCTTTTATCCTGCTACCATCGCCCATCAGCGTAGTGCCTGCATTGGGTGACAATAAAGTAGAATAATCGGAAAATCTATGAGCATTTTCGCTGCGGTATTTCTCCCAACTGCCGACAGGCAGTGTTTCGCCGGAGACAAAACTCTGCAGCAGTAGATTAGTGCCGAGCCGGGTTTGCCGTCCGCCCACCCCCACCCGCCATCCTGCCTCCACCCTGCCTCCACTGCAATGGAGCCGGGTGTCATCTGAAGCACTCGCACGGGCACGGAGTCCACGAGTCGGAGTTCACGCGCAACCGAACTCATCCTGGGACGAACCGGCTAGCGTCAAGTGCTGCCGAAACGTATCGAAGGTATCGCCAAACGCTTTTCCGCTAAGTGTGTGGGGGGTCTGGGGTGAGATTTCGTCGATATCCCAACGCTCGCCGGGCATAAGATGATTCCGCTCCCGTTCTCCCAATCCTCCCAATCACCCCAACACCGCACGGCACCCGCTTTGGGCGCTTTTTGTCGCGTTTAGTGCAGGGACCGTTCGGTGAGTCGGTGATGTGATCATCTCATCGGTAAGCATTATTTTTCCATCAGAGAACTGTAATAAAGACAAAATCGTGACTTTCATTTTCAATCTTCCTAATCATAAGAATTACACACATAAACACGCTAGCCTGGCAACCGAAGAAGCACTCGAGACGCGTGGGGCAGAGAATCCACGCCAGATGAAGACGCCAGCCGACTCGCACGGGGTCGCATTGTGCAAAATGTGCACGCAGCTCGAAAACTCAATCCAATTGCGGTCCAACTTCTCGTCGGAGGGTCGATCGAAGGCGTGGTGGACGGGAGAGACGGAGATGCGGAGTAAAATGTGATTGCGATCATCGTGGCGGCCGAGGGAAGAAATATGATTTCAATTAACGACTTCGACATCCGGTTACCAATCAGTGAATTTCCACTCGTGCCGTGTGTCCTTTCCCGGGGCTTCCCGGGACGTACGATGAGATAATGCTGATAAATGAGCACTGATAGTTTGGCTATAATTTACTCCAGCCCCGGTTTCGTTCGTTCGTTCGTTTGTCAGTAAAAGTTTCCCGATCGCTTAAAACGCATCAACAAAATATAAAGCACAACAGCAAAACAAATCTTATTACGAACGCAATCAGCCTCGAACCCGCGTCGGTTCGAGTGCGCACAAGATACGAATTTATGCACTCGTATGCAACACCACCACCATCACCCATACAAAGGCAAATAAATCCCACTCGCAGGCACGCGAGGGCACGATCGTAATTCACTCGAGATCAATTAAAAATTTTCTCCTCGAAACTTGCGCCACTTTTTAATAAGCTGATGGAAATTCGTTACGAAAAACACCGAAACAGTGCCACGCCGGCTTCGCAGTTGTCCTGATGAATGCGAAACGGCGCCCGGTGGAAGGACCGGGCTCGGCGTAGCGAGCGAGCAAAATCAGAAAAGTGCATATAAATTAATAATAAATTAAATTTACTTTTTTCACACACCGAAACCTCGGGATCAAGCTCGTCGAACACGGGGCACCCAGTGGGAGGGGGGTGGGCGGGTTGATAGTGGCCCCCCCCCCCCCCCCGGTTTTTCCCAAGAACATGCCATGCCCAGCCAATGGGAAAATTTCACGGCACGGCTACATCTGACTTTTACGTCAACGGGGCGAAAATCATCAGCCCGCACTCGGCACCCGTTTTCGCCGAGGCGAACCTCGACGAACGTCGACTTAGCACCTTCCGCGCGCACCGAATGTGATCCCTTCGCCCGGATTGGATCCTTTTCTGGAATGGTGGTGGGAACAGGGCCGGCTGCCTCCCCTCCTGAAAGGACGTGGTGGTACAGAGGGGGTGGGGGGGTGAAGTTTAAATTATTTTATCCCAAGTTTCCTTCATTTACAGCAAAATTCAATTACTTCAACTGTGAAAACACTGTGCGCACAATTGTACAACCATGTCCGGACCGGCTGCGGGCGTTTCGGGGCTGGGAATTATGCTACCGCCGAAGGGGGTGAACCGGCTGCCTGAGGTCGTGTCTGAGTGAGGGACTCCCGGATGGACAGCGTCGCAACGGTGCGAGTGACCGAGAGCGCGGGCGCGGGCACGCGAGAGAGACAGAAAGCGAGTGGAGTTTTTGGGTGGTCTGCTTTTTGCAGGCAAAATGACTTTTATGAAATATGATGATGAGTTTGTATCGCATTTTCTTCTGGCTCTGGCGTGTTTTGCCAGCGCCCGGGATGATGGCGTCTTTCCGCCACAAGTCACAAGCTGGCCTGTCTGCTGCTGCTGCTGCTGCTGCTTGCGCTGCCCGGGGAAATTCGCCACTTTCTTTTCCACGTCGGCACGAATGCTACTTTACAAAACATTCATCTGGCAAGTGGCCGTGGCTGGGTGGCCCGGTGCAGCATTTTAATTTCATTTATGCACTTCCTTAACGTACAACTGCTGCAGCAGCCCAGCCGAAGACGGCGATGCGGTGGAGGCGCCCGGTTATTTATGGAATTGATAGTTTCTCTGGAGATGAAACTGAAGACGGCCATTATGCTTGCGCCTGCCTGCGAGTGCGAGTGCGAGTGCAAATCCAATAAAGCAAACAAAATGTGTCTCGGATGTTTAGAGAAGCGTTTCTTGCCCTTTTGCATATCGTGTTGCGAGCGTGCTACGTGCGCCAGTGTAAGTAAATCACTCGGTGAGGGACATAACTTTTGATGATGGTTCAGTTTCTGCACGATGACCTCACCGGGTATTTAATTAACTAATGAACTCAAAGTAGTGCTTTCTCATATCGGGAAGAAACAAAACAGTGCTTTGAGGGGAATGCTTTATTTGATCGTTTTGTGTGAAAAACTGCACGTGTTGATGACTATTTTGAAGCATAACAACGAAAATCTATTCTTTCTTGTTCTTTGACTGGGTTGATTAATTAATTGTAGAATGTGATTAGGATTTGACCTTACCTAAGATGATTATTTTGGCATTTATGCATTGGATTCGAATTGTATCGAATAGCTATTCAAAATTGAAATAATCTTGTAATGAATATTAATACGACAAGATCCAACGACTGTTTTTTGATGATATGTTCAATGATTCTATAATTTTTAAATTCTAGTTAGACTTGTGAGTTTCCTCATTATTATGAAGCTATGATTTTAGCTAAATAAAAAAAATCTTGCGAAATACTAGTTCATGTTTAATAAAGAAGAATTCAAATTCAGTTTCTCTCAATCATATATTTACTCTCGATGTCACAGAACACAAGCAAGCGGATTTTAAACACAAATGTAACTTTATCCTTAAAGAAACGTAAGATGTTCTGATTAAGAATAAAGACCCCCCATCAGAACTCTGTAAAAACGTTCAAAACCTAGCATAAATTAGACACTACTGTGGATATTTTATAATAATTTAATGAAATTTGAATGATTTCGATGTAATGAATAAAATCAATGTAATGTGTTTTTTATACAGTTATTTACATATAAACCAAATAAAGTGTACCATCAGAAATAGTGAGATGTTTCAGATATTTATATTCTATCTATCTTATCTTCCTCCGAGGCTCGCTTCACATGCATCGACACTCCGTGAATTCATTGACAGCATTAGCGCACTGTGTTCTACGAAGGTGGTCTGCTTTTTGCAGGCAAAATGACTTTTATGAAATATGATGATGAGTTTGTATCGCATTTTCTTCTGGCTCTGGCGTGTTTTGCCAGCGCCCGGGATGATGGCGTCTTTCCGCCACAAGTCACAAGCTGGCCTGTCTGCTGCTGCTGCTGCTGCTGCTTGCGCTGCCCGGGGAAATTCGCCACTTTCTTTTCCACGTCGGCACGAATGCTACTTTACAAAACATTCATCTGGCAAGTGGCCGTGGCTGGGTGGCCCGGTGCAGCATTTTAATTTCATTTATGCACTTCCTTAACGTACAACTGCTGCAGCAGCCCAGCCGAAGACGGCGATGCGGTGGAGGCGCCCGGTTATTTATGGAATTGATAGTTTCTCTGGAGATGAAACTGAAGACGGCCATTATGCTTGCGCCTGCCTGCGAGTGCGAGTGCGAGTGCAAATCCAATAAAGCACGAGTTGACACGTGGTCGAGAGGTGAATGAAATCTTCCAATACACCGAGGGATCCGCACCGGCATCGACGATAAACATATTTTGGCCGCCCCGGCGTGCGAAGGTAAACTCGGGCAGATGACAATGGGTAAGCGTGGATGTGTACCGAGTACCGCGCTCGCCGCGCTGATGTGCTTCTCCGCAAACCCACCGCGCGTGACGAAAAAAGGGGTTGGAAGTCAATTTAAACTCATACAAGTGCCGTTTGAGCTAGTGTGGAAGAAAAGAAACTGTTCCGCCGGCAGGTGGTGGTGGTGGCGGCTGACCGGGTTTTTCCATCCCATCGACGGTCGCACACCTCCGCCCGTTCACTCATTATAAATTCGTCCATTTTGTTCCAAACCTACGCACTTACGGTGGGCTACATTTTAAAGGCTTTATCACCCAGAGCGGACTGTCAAGTTTGTCCTTTTTCCTCGGAACGCCCCACACGGGCCGAGCGGGTTGACACGCTAACCGCAAAGTACGTTTCAATGTATTTTTCGC
>KZ069776.1:49060-73449 GCA_002091845.1 Anopheles cracens
ACGGAGGAATTAACATATTCACCGGGCGAAAGTGTCTTTCTTCATTTCACTTCGCTTAAAAATTTCCATACAAAGTAAACTTTCGTATCGCGTTCGCGAGCGCACGTGTGTGTGTGTGTGTGTGGGTGTCCACGTATGGAGAACACGTCGATGAGTGCAAAACGCCCGGGACCGGGGCGGATCTTCAGCGCGTTATTATGGCCACATGCCAGTAGCGGGAAAATTGCAAACTTTTCACATTCACTCCGGTGCCGCTTTTCGCGCGCAGACGAAACATCGTCGAGACTTCAACAGATCTCGGTGTCGTTTTTCGGCGCTGTAAGAGCTTTTCCTCACCTTTCTGCTTCGGAGAGGGCTGCCAGGGTATTGTTTCATTCTTAGGTGGCAGGTTTGAGTTCTCTTTGTGAGTTTTTTTTTCTTGCTTTTTGCCGCATTAAGCCTGAATTCTTACTTAAGCGACACGATACGAGGTGGAAAATAAAGAAAAGCAAAAGGTTTCCGTTCGCTTGGTTGTTCTTGTGCTACCGCCCATACACACCGTAAGATCTCCGAAGCTTAATCCAAATTCGGAACTTTACTTATTGAAGTGGCAGTACATCGCGTACCTAACCGCGAGTGGGAGACAAGAGGTCCTTCAATAAGACAGCAGCAGCAGCAGCCGTCTTGTCGTGAACGGTGTCGTTTAGGGTGGGGTTTGCCCTTCTCCTGATTTTGCTTGCCAAAAGGACGATCACATGATGTTACCCGAATGTCTTACAGATGTTTTTGCCCAGCGAAGGAACCTGAGCCACTGGTATATTCATGTACTTTTACGATTCGTCCTGCACGTTACCTTTCGCGAGCTCGTTTGAGGATGTTTTTTTTTGAGAATGTGATGCTTCGGAAATAATCCCACTCCCGATGCCCGGTTCCGTCGAGTGGAAAATTCAAAAATTACAATTTTCGGTCATTACGACTATTCGGGGAGAAGTGATCGTTGTCGCGTTTGCCCGGTGAATGGTGCAAAAGCGAAGAGGTTTTCTCTTGTACGGGGGTGGGGCGTTAGTTCCATCCCGGTTGTAGGGGCCTCTCCATCCCCAGTGTGATTTTTGGTATTTCAATTTCCTTCCCGGGTTTTTAACTGTTCCAGCATGTCTCGGAAATGTTGACTCCGTTGCGATTTTACTCGTCGCAAACGGCAGCGGAGGTGCAACCATTATGAGTATTGCTCGCTGTTGGTACGTTTGAACAAAACTGCTGGTGTTTTTATGTAACACGCCGTCGGAAAAGTGCTTCCGGGGAGGGTGACTTCGAGCTAAATATTCAATTAGTTGCTAATTGTGAAAAATTATATCTATTACACGATGTTGCGCTACGTAAAATTGGACGTCGTTTCGATGGGTGGCGCGCAGGTTTTTTGGTAAAAAAGGAAAAGGTAGTTTTTTTGTGGAAAATTTCCTAAAATCTTTAATTACCGGTCTATTGGCTTCCGAATTGTGTAAACGAATCAAATAGATCGTGTGAATAAATACCAACATGTAGTTTTAGTTAAATGATATGATTCAACAAACAATCCGACCCCAATAATCTTCACCACTTGAATGCAATTTCTGTCCGGCTGGACGTCTTTACATCCAGTGCAACCGTAACCGGACACAAGCGATTCGGTAATTACACTCAGAGAAAAAAGCAACACCCGGTAATCGGATCATGTGCGGGCTCGCCTTTTATGTTACGACCGTTGCCAATCGAGAAGCGATGGAAGAAATCAACAGTCCAAAGTGACCACCCTGCCGGTGGGCGCCACCGATGGACCGGCCACCCGGCCGGAACCATTGTTTGGGCGGTGGTTTTCGGGGCAAATAAAAATAAACTCACAGCCGTAATTGGTCGAAGACTTTAATTGTTGTCACGAAATATTTCGCCCGGCGGTATCTTGTTTGGGAAATTAGAATTTTAATAATACAGCGCTCCCGGGCACTACTTTACGATTGCGTGTTCGGGCGTCGGTGTCGGTGCCAGGGACACTTTTCCCATGGCAGGGAGAGGATTGAGCGACGTAAGTCGAACAGCTACCGAGCGGAAGATAGTGAGAACCCCACAATCACACAGGCACAAGGGGAAAAAAATCAGTATCGCTCCTGTTGCTCCTCATCACACGCGCCCGCCACGAGTTCGAGTGGAAAATTCAAAAATTACAATTTTCGGTCATTACGACTATTCGGGGAGAAGTGATCGTTGTCGCGTTTGCCCGGTGAATGGTGCAAAAGCGAAGAGGTTTTCTCTTGTACGGGGGTGGGGCGTTAGTTCCATCCCGGTTGTAGGGAGTGGGAATGTTTTTTAGGCAGAAGAGACAATATGTGCGTTCAAAAATTGAATTCTCATCAAAGCGAATCTAAGAGAAGTGTTTAGTTATTTATTTATTTTATTTAGTATGACGGCCTTAGTGGCCGTATTGTATGTTTAGTTATTTGTTTAAAATATTTTTTAATACTATTTTTTTTAAGTTTCTATTTTAAAACTAATATATAGTTGAAGAACAAATCTTGCTTGATAGTTGCAAATGTATTGATTCTATTTTATAAAATATCAGCCTTGAGATGATGAGAATGAACTGATAAATAAAGTGAAAAACGACGTTGTAACAATGGATTGCCTACTTTCAGGCGTAGTTTTGTTAGGTGCAACATCCTTCCTAATATGTTGTTTGATATATTATAGAGGCTTTGAGCCACTGGCTGCTTTCGCCTCTTAATATCCTTTCTAATAGTAAATATTTAACAATTTATGGGATTTATGGGATAGTTATGACAATCTAGTTCTTGTTCAGTCTTTTTCTTACTTTAAGAGATAGAATTAATTCAAGCAATATCGAATCAAAGTTTACTCTTACCTATTGCAATCTTCTTTATTTGTGCTTTCTCTCCAACAAAGTGAATACGTCAATGTGACTGATTTTTTTATATCTCTGTATACCAAATAGATCGTGTGAATAAATACCAACATGTAGTTTTAGTTAAATGATATGATTCAACAAACAATCCGACCCCAATAATCTTCTACTTTATTGTCACCCAATGCAGGCACTACGCTGATGGGCGATGGTAGCAGGATAAAAGGCACCGTCGTAAGATTGGGTTCCGGGTTCCGCAAAGGTAGCGGCTGAGGTATTGTTTTCGGGAGGTCAGGAGTTAAATCTTATGGCTTGTTCGTAGGGGAAAGTAAGCAGTTTGACATCCGGCAATCGTGCGATGTGATTTAAATTAATCGCTGATTGTACTTTACAAGCGCCGGTGTTTGGCTTCACGCGGGTGTACATTAAACTCGAATGCCTTCTTAATTGGATCACAAAACTAGAAAGTTTCTAGACTAATTTAAAACACTTTGGTATCACGTGGTACTCTTGCCTCTGGAAAGGGTTGAAAAGATGAAATGATCAGAATAATAACTAGACATTACTGATACCAAATCACTCATACCAGAGAGTGTGTGTGTGTGTGTGTGGGTGTCCACGTATGGAGAACACGTCGATGAGTGCAAAACGCCCGGGACCGGGGCGGATCTTCAGCGCGTTATTATGGCCACATGCCAGTAGCGGGAAAATTGCAAACTTTTCACATTCACTCCGGTGCCGCTTTTCGCGCGCAGACGAAACATCGTCGAGACTTCAACAGATCTCGGTGTCGTTTTTCGGCGCTGTAAGAGCTTTTCCTCACCTTTCTGCTTCGGAGAGGGCTGCCAGGGTATTGTTTCATTCTTAGGTGGCAGGTTTGAGTTCTCTTTGTGAGTTTTTTTTTCTTGCTTTTTGCCGCATTAAGCCTGAATTCTTACTTAAGCGACACGATACGAGGTGGAAAATAAAGAAAAGCAAAAGGTTTCCGTTCGCTTGGTTGTTCTTGTGCTACCGCCCATACACACCGTAAGATCTCCGAAGCTTAATCCAAATTCGGAACTTTACTTATTGAAGTGGCAGTACATCGCGTACCTAACCGCGAGTGGGAGACAAGAGGTCCTTCAATAAGACAGCAGCAGCAGCAGCCGTCTTGTCGTGAACGGTGTCGTTTAGGGTGGGGTTTGCCCTTCTCCTGATTTTGCTTGCCAAAAGGACGATCACATGATGTTACCCGAATGTCTTACAGATGTTTTTGCCCAGCGAAGGAACCTGAGCCACTGGTATATTCATGTACTTTTACGATTCGTCCTGCACGTTACCTTTCGCGAGCTCGTTTGAGGATGTTTTTTTTTGAGAATGTGATGCTTCGGAAATAATCCCACTCCCGATGCCCGGTTCCGTGTGGGCTGGTGTCCAGCAGATACCGGTGACAGCATTACTCCGCGGGTCGTCGTGTTCGGCAAAGTAGTCAATACATTAGTAAAACGTCGTGCAAACTCCACCTTCCAGTGGACCTTACGAAGGACCCACATCCCTCGGTACCGACACGGTGAAAGGATCAGAAGAAGAAAAGGAACAACTGCCAACTTTCTCCACTACCCACGAAAGGCAACATATGCAGATGTGTCAAATTTGGCAATCGCGCGGGATCCGCGGGTACGTGGGACGATTTTTTTCTTCTGCAGCAGCAAGAGCAGATGTCGTGGCTGCGCCCGGTGCCACCGACGAACCGGCAGGCATCATCTAATGCGATCAGGTCGTTGATTTAGTGATCAATTATTCATGGCGGGCGCTATTTGTATTCCGGCACGGTTTACCGCCGCGAAGGGCACCGGTTGGCGGCGAATTTCGGCGATAAATTCGGCAGATTGATTTTGCATGGTGATGATCCTTCCCCCGGTGGCCCGATTGTTAGGCAAATTGTGCCAGACGAGTCGAGCGTGTGGGTGGGAAGCGCGGTGACAAAATTACTTTTTGATCATTGAATATCTGGTGCACCGAATCCAGCGATGCCAGCCCATGAATAGGTGAGAAGGTTTTTTCCGGGGCATGAAATCTTAATCGCTGTCAATCTAGGCGCGGGCGCGGGCCGGATCGCTCGCTTGCGGCGCAAACTGTAAATTGATTCCGTACGTGAGTGTTGGTACACGGGCGTGGTGATGTGCTCGAAAAGCGGACATGTTCTTATGAAAGTTATCTTAGGCGTAACACTAAACAACAAGTAATTTTAATCATTTATGAGAGGCTATCGCTGACGATCGTAAAAGTTCCCGGCTTGTAAAGTAAAGATACATAAAGGCAACTAAGAGAAGGATCAAATACTGGCAAGAGTTAGAAACGAAATATATATCTTCTTTGATTTCCAACGCTCAACAAAAAAAAACACTAATCAAATTCTTCAAATTATAGTTAAAAGGGCCTTGTGATAAGCAAAGGTTCCATTATTCAGGACTTTAATTATGTTTATATGGCCTCAATCAAGTTTGCCGTCTGGATTAGACCTAATATTTCGAACCATAATTCCATTAAGATTGCTTTGATTGAACAGAATTAATTCTACTGAATAACATAAGACATTAGGAATTAAAATCAAATCGAAATGCTTTGATTCTATCGTTGATGCCAGCTGAACTCGGTGAACAGGACACGAGCCGGCATCTCGGACAGTGCGGGCGGGTTCTTTCAAGTTCGCCTCCGATAGACAGCGGGTATATCAGCCGGATCCGCCGAAAAGGGTTTGCCCACTGTGCTATCTGCATTCTTCATCGGGCTATCGGGCGTCCGGTGCACAGCATCTGCAATCTCGAACGGGTTCTTTGGACGGGTTTTCGATTTCTGAGACGGTGGACATTCGGGTTCGGGTGCGGGGTAGGGGCAGGTGTACTCGCCCGGCTCAACAATCGGTCTTCGGCAGCGGGAAGATTCGTGCGGTGAAGTTGGGAAGTAATTGAAATCAGTAGCAGGTCGAGCGGCAAAGCATTTTCGGACGAGCTTTGTTGAGACGCATCTGACTTTGACGACTTGATTTCAATTAAAGCAATCATTCGTTAAACGAGCCAATAGTGTGTTTGGATAGGATATTTTCGGTTTGGTTCCCTGGGTAGTAGCGAACGAACGTACGCGGTCGTGGTAGGCGATGGTAATTGAATTATTGTTACAAATTCCTAGCCTACTTGGCTCTCTTTTTCAGCGTTCAAGCAAATTTTCTTCACCGCAAGTGTTTGATAGGAAGAAGTATCTCGAAGATATGCGCTGGCTGCATAGTTCAGCACAATGTATTGGTCAAAAGTCGGCGCAACAGTAGTAAATTATTATTATCAAAGAAGAATAGCATTTTCTTCGTTGTGCTCCCCACGGTCGCCCAACATTCTCCGACTTGCCGTGTCGACTTGCCGTTTTCTCATATCGCCGGGATGTGGACATATCGGAGAGGAGGATGCACATAAGCCGGTAGCGTCTTGTGTGATCCTAGAACTTAAGGAACCAGGAACAACAGAACGGGCCGAAGACGTGGTGGCATGTTGGAGCACGGGTAACTTCTCCGGTATGAGCCGGCAACCGAACCGGATCATCGTTCGGTAGCTTCCCCGTGCGTTTAACTTCCCGATGCACTCGCAGCATACATCCATTCAGGGCCGGATGACCCATCCGGAGGAGCGTACATCTTTTTGGTCCGTGCAGTGGCTGCTCGTTCGTTACTTGTACGGTGCCGTGCGTGAATGTTGGCTTGCATGTGTCCACTGGCACTGACACCGGCCTGTCCCTGTGTGCACCGTCGTCGGACTTCCGGAGAGCGACTTTGGATTGCAAAAGTTTGACTGGACTATGTCGCTTCGGTATGGCAACACACGCCGCCTCGTACGTCGCCGGTAAGAATTCCTCGCCAGCCCGCACTCGCATCGGTCCAGTCAGACGGAAACGGCGTGCTCTTGCACTGCACACCGCTGGAGCGGCCTCGGGGCCACAAATGAAGACCATACGATCATAGTCAGGGGCAAGAAAGATTGGCGTTCCGGGCGTCTTGCGGTTTGCACGACCGTCGCACTAAATACCTTCATTTGCCTGTGTTCATCTGTCCTGTCCCCGCTCCTGACACCGGCCGGTATCATCGGTGTATTAAGTTTATAAATGAGTCATTCAAGTGAGAATATTTTATGAAGCCGGACGGAATAACTTGTAGATTATAAATTACTGTATAAGTTTTCTTCAATATATTATCAAATTATGGATTTTTCGATCACGCCACCCTCTCTTCCCGGGTGTAACGACGGGCCGCAGTGATGTGTGGGTTTCACCCATTGTGCACGGCACGGTAAAGGTCGAGGGTGCCGGAGCATCACGTGGAGGCTAAATCAAATGGTTAAACTCCTCAGTTAGTCTGCTGCAGTGGTATGGCGATGGTCATCATCTGCACCGGCTAATAGAAGAGGCGGTGGTAATGATGCTGATGGGGCCAGAAGTGGAACCAGGGGAGAAAAGATATCGGAAGGAATGAAAGCTTTACTCACGCTTCAGCGGTTTGATAAGACCGGTCAAGAATGTTTATTATAATCAGAATGTTTTCGATTTTCTCGCCACAAACTCACCATGCCGCGCGGCGGGTGGGTCGAACAGAATCAGAGGAAGAGGGGGGAGGGGGGGGGGGTTTCGGATCGCTACAATCGAACCGCACCAGGGCACCAGACCCCCGTCGATGGTTTTCGCAAACGTGTTCGCTCCCGGCTCACGGGTCACAGTCGATCGGGTGCGCTCGTATGCGGAAGATGCAATTTCTCGAAATCAAATCGAAATGCTTTGATTCTATCGTTGATGCCAGCTGAACTCGGTGAACAGGACACGAGCCGGCATCTCGGACAGTGCGGGCGGGTTCTTTCAAGTTCGCCTCCGATAGACAGCGGGTATATCAGCCGGATCCGCCGAAAAGGGTTTGCCCACTGTGCTATCTGCATTCTTCATCGGGCTATCGGGCGTCCGGTGCACAGCATCTGCAATCTCGAACGGGTTCTTTGGACGGGTTTTCGATTTCTGAGACGGTGGACATTCGGGTTCGGGTGCGGGGTAAGGGCAGGTGTACTCGCCCGGCTCAACAATCGGTCTTCGGCAGCGGGAAGATTCGTGCGGTGAAGTTGGGAAGTAATTGAAATCAGTAGCAGGTCGAGCGGCAAAGCATTTTCGGACGAGCTTTGTTGAGACGCATCTGACTTTGACGACTTGATTTCAATTAAAGCAATCATTCGTTAAACGAGCCAATAGCGTGTTTGGATGGGATATTTTCGGTTTGGCTCCCTGGGGATCATATTGTTCTCTGTATGAAATGAACTTTTGAAATATTGTTTTCATGATCAGCTTTATAATTTCAATACCAAATTCTTTCAATTAGTTCAGAGAGAATGCGTTTCATTGCCAAATTGGAAACCGATAATAAGCTTAGTGTGTTTCTGACAATAAAAAACAGACAAAGGTATACAAAATATAAGAACAGTAACTTGTTCTGCGCACAGGAAAGTAAATTCCTACGCTCGTTAATTAATACCCCTCCGCATCACGTTAATCAGTTCACGTGCAGGCTTCGGTGTAAGTTTTCAAACGAACTTCTTCTCCGGTTTTTAACCCACCGCAACACGGAAGTCGAGCTGCCGGCAGCAGCAGCAGCACCGTGCCCGGGTATCGAGCTTGAAATTGAAATGCTGCAAATGAATAAAAGTGTATTATTTACCTTCCCATCTTCGACAAGCGTTTGATTTTGCTCCCGAGGAAGCGCGCACACTCGGGGTGGACGGGTGGAGGAAAACGGCGAGCCCGAAACCTATCGAGAACAGCACGGATCAGCAGCACAAATAGCAGCGCAGCGCAACATCATCATATCCATGCATGGATGAAGGCACCGTTTTTGCAAAGTCTACACACACACTCACTCGGCTGCTTCCGTTCCCGGTGCCGCACGCGGTGGCAAATAGTGATGAAAGCGCACAGAGATCCGGAACGGGGAGGCCAGCATAACAACAACAGCAACAACAAAAAAAGGATTCGTTCGGAGAAAATTGACTTCTGGAAAAGATTGGTTCATTACGTGCAGAATATCTTCTTCACTCGTGCTCTCGATTTCGGAAAGATGCTTCCAAAGAGATTATTATCCCGCATTTCCGATCGCTACCACAGGTGGGAGGCAGCTCTACTCACCCACCTCGCGTGTGTGTGTGTGTGGGTTTCACCCATTGTGCACGGCACGGTAAAGGTCGAGGGTGCCGGAGCATCACGTGGAGGCTAAATCAAATGGTTAAACTCCTCAGTTAGTCTGCTGCAGTGGTATGGCGATGGTCATCATCTGCACCGGCTAATAGAAGAGGCGGTGGTAATGATGCTGATGGGGCCAGAAGTGGAACCAGGGGAGAAAAGATATCGGAAGGAATGAAAGCTTTACTCACGCTTCAGCGGTTTGATAAGACCGGTCAAGAATGTTTATTATAATCAGAATGTTTTCGATTTTCTCGCCACAAACTCACCATGCCGCGCGGCGGGTGGGTCGAACAGAATCAGAGGAAGAGGGGGGAGGGGGGGGGGGTTTCGGATCGCTACAATCGAACCGCACCAGGGCACCAGACCCCCGTCGATGGTTTTCGCAAACGTGTTCGCTCCCGGCTCACGGGTCACAGTCGATCGGGTGCGCTCGTATGCGGAAGATGCAATTTCTCGAAATCAAATCGAAATGCTTTGATTCTATCGTTGATGCCAGCTGAACTCGGTGAACAGGACACGAGCCGGCATCTCGGACAGTGCGGGCGGGTTCTTTCAAGTTCGCCTCCGATAGACAGCGGGTATATCAGCCGGATCCGCCGAAAAGGGTTTGCCCACTGTGCTATCTGCATTCTTCATCGGGCTATCGGGCGTCCGGTGCACAGCATCTGCAATCTCGAACGGGTTCTTTGGACGGGTTTTCGATTTCTGAGACGGTGGACATTCGGGTTCGGGTGCGGGGTAAGGGCAGGTGTACTCGCCCGGCTCAACAATCGGTCTTCGGCAGCGGGAAGATTCGTGCGGTGAAGTTGGGAAGTAATTGAAATCAGTAGCAGGTCGAGCGGCAAAGCATTTTCGGACGAGCTTTGTTGAGACGCATCTGACTTTGACGACTTGATTTCAATTAAAGCAATCATTCGTTAAACGAGCCAATAGCGTGTTTGGATGGGATATTTTCGGTTTGGCTCCCTGGGTAGTAGCGAACGAACGTACGCGGTCGTGGTAGGCGATGGTAATTGAATTATTGTTACAAATTCCTAGCCTACTTGGCTCTCTTTTTCAGCGTTCAAGCAAATTTTCTTCACCGCAAGTGTTTGATAGGAAGAAGTATCTCGAAGATATGCGCTGGCTGCATAGTTCAGCACAATGTATTGGTCAAAAGTCGGCGCAACAGTAGTAAATTATTATTATCAAAGAAGAATAGCATTTTCTTCGTTGTGCCCCGTGCTCCCACGGTCGCCTCACATTCTACGACTTGGCGTGTCGACTTGCCGTTTTCTCATATCGCCGGGATGTGGACATATCGGAGAGGAGGATGCACATAAGCCGGTAGCGTCTTGTGTGATCCTAGAACTTAAGGTACCAGGAACAACAGAACGGGCCGAAGACGTGGTGGCATGTTGGAGCACGGGTAACTTCTCCGGTATGAGCCGGCAACCGAACCGGATCATCGTTCGGTAGCTTCCCCGTGCGTTTAACTTCCCGATGCACTCGCAGCATACATCCATTCAGGGCCGGATGACCCATCCGGAGGAGCGTACATCTTTTTGGTCCGTGCAGTGGTGGCTCGTTCGTTACTTGTACGGTGCCGTGCGTGAATGTTGGCTTGCATGTGTCCACTGGCACTGACACCGGCCTGTCCCTGTGTGCACCGTCGTCGGACTTCCGGAGAGCGACTTTGGATTGCAAAAGTTTGACTGGACTATGTCGCTTCGGTATGGCAACACACGCCGCCTCGTACGTCGCCGGTAAGAATTCCTCGCCAGCCCGCACTCGCATCGGTCCAGTCAGACGGAAACGGCGTGCTCTTGCACTGCACACCGCTGGAGCGGCCTCGGGGCCACAAATGAAGACCATACGATCATAGTCAGGGGTAAGAAAGATTGGCGTTCCGGGCGTCTTGCGGTTTGCACGACCGTCGCACTAAATACCTTCATTTGCCTGTGTTCATCTGTCCTGTCCCCGCTCCTGACACCGGCCGGTATCATCGGTGTATTAAGTTTATAAATGAGTCATTCAAGTGAGAATATTTTATGAAGCCGGACGGAATAACTTGTAGATTATAAATTACTGTATAAGTTTTCTTCAATATATTATCAAATTATGGATTTTTCGATCACGCCACCCTCTCTTCCCGGGTGTAACGACGGGCCGCAGTGAAATGGACAGGACAAGTTTCGAAATTTATGTCGACAGAGGGTCCTGCGAATTGGCCCCTCCCCGTCCGACGTCTTTCCCGCTCGGTGGCGTGCCCTAGCCGTGTGCATCTTAAGAGTGGCACTCGATGCTCTGGTCGTTCGGCAAAACTTTGCCTCTGCACAAATTGTTCGGGACAGACGGATGATGTTTATCACGCACTACAATAACAGTCCGAGAGCGTCGGATTGCACAATCTCGCCACTAGTCAATACGATGGAAAAGCTCAGGTGGAATCGCTCCGTGAGCGGTGATTCGAGCGGGTCGGATTTATGATTTAGGTTACGTGCAGGTTTCGTGATAGGCAAAGCTGTCAAACTTATCGGACGGTGAGAAATATGGGACGTTACATGCATTGTTAGGTTGCAGTAACTTCGGTGAGGTTTTAGCTCTTTTGAAGGGGCTATGTTATTGAAGCAAGACAAAGCCAGCTGATAATGAATGAGCAATGGTACATAGAAAGTATATGCAATTATCATGTTATATGCATAGCGAATGTTAAAGCTTGTTCCAAACAATATGCACAATAAATTAATTGAAAACATTTATGTTTCCAATCTTTCTTAAGATATTTATAATGCAATATTATTATTGTGCATTTTTGAGTTTAATATCATCCCCAATGTTGATTATTTAGTGAAAAAACTACATGCAACGCAAGGATACAACAATAACATAAATTTCCATCTTATCTTTTTCAACCTGTTGTGAACATATTTTGGACAACATTTTCTGACTCTAAAAATGAAATGACATAATGTATACATGTTGATTTTGAATTGATCATTTTTTAATTTGATTACTAGTATTACTAGATTACTAGTACTGCTTACTAGTATTACTAGTATTACTTTGATTACTAGATTACTAGTACTGCTAAGTGCATACTGCTATTGAACTAACATAATTTGTGATCGACTAAGCTAGTTTAAACTGATTCAACACTTAACTTCCACTGAATAGTTGAGTTTTATGATTGCATCAATATAAAAGCTAGTTTACCCAAATTATAACCATTAAAATTGTGTCTGCCGATGTTTGACGATATAGCTAGCGCAATGAAGAGTTAAACTCTCTCATTAAAAAGCTAATGAATTATATGAATTATAAAGCTTTTTGTAAGATGAGGGTTTCAACAAATATATCATCTACTGCTAGAGAATCCTTTAAATATTATTATGCTTATTCTACAAACACATTTAATTATGCATTTCGACTGCATGCATCTTAAGTTGTAAAGTTTACATTTACTCATAATTTATTTTTTATTATTAAAATCTACATACAAATATTAAGATGCTACAACACTTTTTATATAAAAAGGTATGAATTGCAGACTCACAAAACATTGTAAAAAAGCACATAAAAAAGCACATAAAAGGCTTCATCTCGTATGTTTCAATTTCAATTTTCAATTTAATCTCGTTTGTTTCAATTTCAAAGATTATACAATTGTTCGGCCGCATTCAATTTAATGTTCATAAACAAGCTGTATGTGTAAATGGATTATATTTTCCCCTGATGTTTCAATTTCTTGTTAAATTATTACGAAATCGTGTGCGAGAAATTGAATTAATTTGAGAACAAACTAATGCCACGATTGAGAGGTAACATTGCAACGAAAATGATGATCAAACAAACCGATAGGAGAGCGATCATTCAGCTTCGGGAGGCATGTTCGACGGAAGAAAATGGACCGTCTCTTTCGCTGTAGCTAATTAGTAATGGAATTCATGCTACCCCGCTGTATCCGTTACTGGCAGGCAGTGATAAATTCTGAATAATCAAGGGTTTGTTGCTTAGGCAACGTTACCTACCCAATAGAACCCTCCAGCGTACGAAGCACTCGCCGGACCGGTGCCCATTCACGTTCTGCTGGGTTGTCTGGTTTGGATCTTTTTTTCTAATTTATTCATCCACACCGATCTGCCCGGGGATCTTCCGATGAAAAATGTGCCATTCGCGACGGCGACGGCAGACCCCGGTGCAATATACATCATTTCGGGAGGCATGTTCGACGGAAGAAAATGAACCGTCTCTTTCGCTGTAGCTAATTAGTAATGGAATTCATGCCACCCCGCTGTATCCGTTACTGGCAGGCAGTGATAAATTCTGAATAATCAAGGGTTTGTTGCTTAGGCAACGTTACCTACCCAATAGAACCCTCCAGCGTACGAAGCACTCGCCGGACCGGTGCCCATTCACGTTCTGCTGGGTTGTCTGGTTTGGATCTTTTTTTCTAATTTATTCATCCACACCGATCTGCCCGGGGATCTTCCGATGAAAAATGTGCCATTCGCGACGGCGACGGCAGACCCCGGTGCAATATACATCACAAACCGATCAATTGATATCGGCCGGTGGCACTTGGAAGAAATAATTCTACCAATCGCCGCTGCAGGCGGATTATGCTCGATGCTCGTACTGTTCGCAAGAGAAATGTCTAATCGCTGCGCAAGCCGGGTACGGGCAGCGGTCCGCATCGGGGAAAAGGTAGAATTAAGTGTAATTAATCATAGGTACAGGCGGGTTGGTCGAGCCAGCGTTTAGGGGGCGAGCTGTGGACCAATTCGCTGATGGGCAAAACGGATGATCGCGCTTGCTTCGTATGGTTTACTGAGTGTCTTTTTTAAAGATCGAATGCAAATCGAACTTTATATCATGTTTATCAGAATTGTTAAGAAAACATATATTTCGTAATGGGGCAGATAAAATCGGACAGAAATAGAGACTTCATTCTTACTTTAAATAACTCTCATGTAACTTATTATTCATCTTACATTCTCATGCAGAGAATGCAAAATGACAATGAAATGCTACAAACTGTTCCCATTCTATGTAATTAAGCATTTACCTCGTCATCGCGGGCAATCGCTGGCTCAAAAACAAAGGAAGCAAAAATCAACCACACTGACGGCGGACTCTGGGCGTACATATTGTTGTATCATTGCTGAAATCTTTCCTTCGGCCACGGTTTCGGTGGGCGAGTCGATTGGGCATGAAGTTCGTTAATTTATTTCTCGCAGAGCCTGCTTCGCTCCTCTTTAGGCCCTATCGGTATCGTCCATCGCAACGACGAGCAACTTTTGCGCCGTTGGATGACCGACCGAACGACGATTGAAGACATTAGAACGAAACATCGGTCAGAAGTTTACGGAAAAAACTGGCACGCTTCTTCGCCAAAATCACAATTCTCGCCCGCCTAGCCGCCCGCGTAGACTAGACGGCCGTGCCCCGAGCAGTCAAATCGCGCGCGCCCCGGCACTCGCTCGTGGCGGGGAATTGAACATAAATTAATAAAAAGCGAAACGCCTCCAAACCATCAATCAACCTGGTTGCGGTTGGGTAGTAATTATCGCGTTTCGCAGTGCTATTTGTGCAGTTGCGGCAGAAACTTTGACTCGTTGACAATCCGGGTACGGGCAGCGGTCCGCATCGGGGAAAAGGTAGAATTAAGTGTAATTAATCATAGGTACAGGCGGGCTGGTCGAGCCAGCGTTTCGGGGGCGAGCTTTGGACCAATTCGCTGATGGGCAAAACGGACGATCGCGCTTGCTTCGTATGGTTTACTGAGTGTCTTTTTTAAAGATCGAATGCAAATCGAACTTTATATCATGTTTATCAGAATTGTTAAGAAAACATATGTTTCGTAATGTGTCAGATAAAATCGGACAGAAATAGAGACTTCGTTGTTGCTTTAAATAACTCTCATGTAACTTATTATTCATCTTACATTCTCATGCAGAGAATGCAAAATGACAATGAAATGCTACAAACTGTTCCCATTCTATGTAATTAAGCATTTACCTCGTCATCGCGGGCAATCGCGGGCTCAAAAACAAAGGAAGTGAAAATCAACCACACTGACGGCGGACTCTGGGCGTACATATTGTTGTATCATTGCTGAAATCTTTCCTTCGGCCACGGTTTCGGTGGGCGAGTCGATTGGGCATGAAGTTCGTTAATTTATTTCTCGCAGAGCCTGCTTCGCTCCTCTTTAGGCCCTATCGGTATCGTCCATCGCAACGACGAGCAACTTTTGCGCCGTTGGATGACCGACCGAACGACGATTGAAGACATTAGAACGAAACAATTTCGTAATGGGGCAGATAAAATCGGACAGAAATAGAGACTTCATTCTTACTTTAAATAACTCTCATGTAACTTATTATTCATCTTACATTCTCATGCAGAGAATGCAAAATGACAATGAAATGCTACAAACTGTTCCCATTCTATGTAATTAAGCATTTACCTCGTCATCGCGGGCAATCGCTGGCTCAAAAACAAAGGAAGCAAAAATCAACCACACTGACGGCGGACTCTGGGCGTACATATTGTTGTATCATTGCTGAAATCTTTCCTTCGGCCACGGTTTCGGTGGGCGAGTCGATTGGGCATGAAGTTCGTTAATTTATTTCTCGCAGAGCCTGCTTCGCTCCTCTTTAGGCCCTATCGGTATCGTCCATCGCAACGACGAGCAACTTTTGCGCCGTTGGATGACCGACCGAACGACGATTGAAGACATTAGAACGAAACATCGGTCAGAAGTTTACGGAAAAAACTGGCACGCTTCTTCGCCAAAATCACAATTCTCGCCCGCCTAGCCGTCCGCGTAGACTAGACGGCCGTGCCCCGAGCAGTCAAATCGCGCGCGCCCCGGCACTCGCTCGTGGCGGGGAATTGAACATAAATTAATAAAAAGCGAAACGCCTCCAAACCATCAATCAGGTCCTGGTTGCGGTTGGGTAGTAATTATCGCGTTTCGCAGTGCTATTTGTGCAGTTGCGGCAGAAACTTTGACTCGTTGCGGTGGTTTCAGTATATAGATGCATACATGCACACACACACATACTGGCGCACACCTGGGGCCTGGGGTTTGATTCATTGTGCGGGAGTACTGGATGCAACATTCGAATTTGGAGGCAAACGTCCGTTTGCCGAACCGAAAAACGGCATTGGTGCCCAAATGAAATATCACCAGTTTCCACCACGCTTCAAGCATTCTTATTCCTGTCGGGGAAAAGTTTGCATGTGCGTTACAATCGGTCAGCATTTTTCTTAAAGGATTGTATTTTATGAGAATTTAAATCAGCGGTGTGGCTGAAGCGTATAAGAAAACCAACTTTAGTGCACGTCGATGTGGTTTTGTTTTTCGTGTTCTGGATTTTCTCATAAATCTTTCAAAAAAGGGGAATCCGACCCGCGGGCAATGCAAAAATATGTGTCTAATTTTTATTATGCCCAATGCCACATGAACATGGCATGTCTTGAGATCATATTTTTTCTTGATTTGTGTGTGTTTAGATTTTTTTTGTGAGCAATGTTGTATATCAATATAAAAGAGAGCAACAGACAAGAGCAATTTTTTTTAAATTTAATCTTCTTTTTTATATTGGTTTAAGATTTAATTTTTATTTCATTTATAACATTTCTTGGAACGTATTTTTATCGTTTCAAAATTCATGCTAGACTTTGCTAGACTTTGTTAGAGCGTTTTCATTTAATCCAATCAATCAATCCCTTGAAACAATCTCCCTGTGAGCAAAGTTTTGACCGTTTTATACATTGGTTTATGGGTGTGTTTAGATAATTTTTGTTTAACAACTATGCATCCTCGTGTTAGTTTTTCAATTCATACCTGTTTTGCTCACACACGTTCAAGAAAAATATATTTTAAATACTAAGAAAAATGTTTATAAATAAGATAATTTGAGACTGACATTAATACGACAAAAAATGTAAGATTTGATTTCTAAAGAGAAAGATTCCATAGTAAATGAATGCCATTTACTCTTTCGTATAATTGTTGTCAAAGATAATATCCGTTCATTTGCTTCAGATTTCAATTATTCCTGTTCGTTGACGCAATTGTTTTTTAATTTTTATTCGCTAAAATTGTTACATATACTATGCTTGCTTTGAATTGCACATTTCGGTACCGAATAACCGCCTGACCGATCCTCTATTCAGCAAAAACCGAAAATCATCACCCCACTAATCCATAACTTATCTAATGATAAAGCGCAAAACCCGAAACGGGAGACACATTTTAGACCGGGCGCGGTCGTGATTATGAATGCGAATGCTTTCCCGCGTGCACCCAACCCACCCACTCACCCAGCCAAAAGTGCAGACCCATTTCCGGGTGGAAAATATAAAAGCACCGCTAGGTTAACTGCTGACATTCTCGGACATACCCGGCCCATGCCGGGCTTAGCCTTTAAAATATTATTTATGCATAGTGCTGATTTACGCTCCCGGGGCAATAAATATTAAATTCTGTCTTGTCTTGGCAGACATTCAAAAACAAAATAAAGCGTCGGAAGGATGGAAAACCCGGGTCCGCTGTTCCTATTGAGCTCTGAGCCGGCTCGAACGGCTGGTGGTTGGTTGATGGCGATGGTGGTCCTTCAGCAGCCAGCCGTGGCACTTCTTTTTCGGGCTCCCGCGCACCATTTCGATTGCTGAAGCAGAACCCCGGCAGCGTATGCAAAGGCACGGGCAAAAAAAAAAAACAAAAAATAAAACTCTAAAATAAAACGGGCATGAAGGATCGGCCAGAACTTTCCCCGTTTGCTCATCACGATCGCGTTGCACACGGCCGGGTACCCGTACAATCAACCAATCATACAGTTCATGCGGCATTAGCCTCTTGGTGGTGGTTCAAATTTATGATTAATGAAAATGAAATGCTTCGCCATTCACCTGCACGCCTGTCGCGAAACGTTTCGCATTGTGGAAGGTGCCGCTTTCGGGCGAGGGTGGGGATGTGTGATTTATGAATTAGTATAATGTTGTACAGTGTGCGGAACGCTGGGCTGGAAATGGTTGCAATGACTCATTATGAAGTGTCACCAGAGCTGATGAAATAGTGTGGTGTGGATGCTAGAAGTTATGAGACTTTTTTGTTGAATATAAAAGTTTTTTTTACACTATTCCACTTTTATATAGATCTAATACAGATCTATCACATATGCAGTGTACAAACTGGATATTTTATTACGGCTTTAAAAGCTTTATATTTTAGACAACAAGGTTAAAAGTTTGACAACAACTTAGGAAAAATAAGTCAGTCTCCAATCAATTTGTGGTTCAACATACAATCCTGGATAAATTGAGACTATTCGAAGAAGCTGGATCGTATTGAAATGCAACTTCCTTTAATATCCTTGCTTGTTGTGGTTTTTGAAATAAAAATAGGTAAAAGGTACAATGACAGCAGTACTAAATGAACTCTTACAGGATTTTTCATCCATTTTTGAACAGTTCCCACAGTTAGATGAGATCGTCCCACTCAATGTTGAAATCCTTCCACCCATTCTTGAAATGACATTTCCCAAACAGAGCTTGTCACTGTGTGTAACATGTCTGGTTGAAAACTTTCAACGACGCAATTGTATCGATTTGTTCGAAGCCAATCTTTGAGCTACACATTATAACCACTTCAAGAATGGTTGGAAATATTTCAACATTGAGCGCGATTTCATCTAGCTGTGGGAACTGTTCAAGAATGGATAAAAAATCCTGTAGGATTATGATTCTAAATTACTGAATTATTTGAGTTTTCACATCATATCGTAAGTTGTTAATTTTTATTAACATGTGTTCTATGATTCTTCATATTTATATTCAGTTAATTTGATCTATTGGTGACATTACAAAGTAATTATACATTGATTTTATTTGTGGTCTTTCTAGTTTTGGATATTTTCTGTAGATTCATCAGTTTTTTAGAAGTTTATCTTGTGCATCTACCGTGAAGATATAATATTTAAAATTGTTATAAATATAAGTTGTAACATTTAATTCTCCATTCTTCATTCAATTTTTATATTTTGCAAAACACTTATACGTATACTGTTATATTACTTACGGGTCTTACAAATAATATCATTTTCAAGTTGATTAATCAGAAATTCATTAATCATAATTTCAAATATAAGAAAGCTGGTATACTTTCAGTAAAATTTGTATGATAATTTTAAAAACTATTTTTCTTAATCTAAGTCTTAAGTATCGAAGCATTGTGCAAGAGGGCTTTGAGAAATTTTAATTAGAGCCAAAAGATATATGTATCATAAAAAGCTTGAAACAAAAAAACCCGGTGACATAAGGGATTCTAATTTTCCAGACTCTGCAGATTGAATTGCACAGATTTGGCGCTTAAACTATGCTTCTTTTTAACGCCAATCTACATCAAATACCAATTACATACCACTTTTATATTCGTAGATGAATATTACAATTGCTTGAAAGACCTACTTTGATCAGAGTTCTCATAATTCCGAAAAAAACGAAACTTGATACTCTAACCCTTCAATGGCCTCCTTTCTATTGATTTTGACGTAGCATTCATCCCATCGTCCAAGCCTCACAATTCCGCACCAGTTTTGTCACCATCCACGCATGTAAGTCGAGAGTAAAAAGAACAATAACTGTTGTTGCAAAATTCATTGCCACGAGCCGGGATGTAGCAACAGTTCGCACAGTAATTAAAATCTCATCCCGCAGCTCCAGCGAGAGGGAGAACGAACGCTGCAGCGTGTAGCAGTGACTAACGCAGTGGTTACTGACGCAATAACTCGATGGCCGGAAGTCGGTATCGCTGCGCTGACTTCAACGCAGCCAAAAGGCGCGACAGTGACGACGTGCACTGTCGAGTGGGAAGAGGAAAACAACGCAAGAAGAAAAAAAAAACTTTCCCCCCATGTGGCAACATGCGAAAACTGTCGCGGCACCCGGCCGGGAGATAAGTTTTCCGCCGGGTTGATGCAACGGACCGACCGGAGTGTCGGCAGCAACCGTAATGGTCGCAAACGGGTATGGATAATAAACAATCAGGAACGTGCAGTCAATATGTTGTGTCCATTTCGATGGTGCCAATGGAGTCGCTTTCCGTAGCCCGTCGCCCCATTATGGGTCGGTGGAATTATTCCGTTTTCCTTCTTTTTTTTGGTGTCCTGTGTGCGTTGGCCGCGCATTCACTTCGGTGTCTCATCCGGCACTAAATGTGTCACATTTTCATGCACGGCCTCGAACGACGACAATGTCCCGGGCCGCCTGGTTCGCCTGCCGGGGAGGGATCCGTCGATACGGTACCTTCGAACGGCGTGCGAACGCACAAGTGTGCGCCTCAAAAAGTGCGCGACTGTGAAGCTCAAATTAACTAACTTCAACCGGGCGCTTTGAGCAGTGATACGCAGACGGAGCCGGCGCATCCTTTCCTTGGGCTCGGTGCCGGAAGGACACGGAAGGGGCGTCGAGTTCGGTTGCCAGGCAGGCAGGCAGGCGCAAATGAAAACATTTCGTACACGCGGTGCCGTTTATATATGATCGCAACGGTAGCACTTAACTACAGTTGCCCACGACCACATCCGAAAAGTATATTATGCTCGCGTATGTGCAGCCCGGTTCGGGTGTCCTTGTCTCCGCGTGCAAGCGTGAGCACACACCCTTTTAGGGGACCCACGGCTCACGGATACGGTCCTCAACGATGCAAGCCCGGTTTTCATTACACATCCAGCCGCGAAAGTGGGAGCGGGAGGCTGAAACGTGTTCGCAAACGTTTAGTGTTCAACATTGATATATTAATCGATAGTGAGACGACCGTGGGCGGGACCGGATGGCATTCCCGGGGTGGTTTGAGGTTCGCTGCATCCGCCCGGGCCGCGACTGCACATGAAATGTAAACGGCCGATTATTAAACAATTATCGAAAACATTCATTCGGTGCGCTTTTTTCTCCTACGCCGCCTTTCGCTGCATTTCGCTGCGTGCGTCTTTCGGTGCTCTATCCGTCGTTTCGCGTTGTGCGCGGGGAGCCGTGTTAATTGAGATAGGGTTTTTGGTGTTTTCGTTGCATGTAAAAAAGCGGAGGACAAACAGAGTTGTGTAAAGGTTGATGCAAACAACAACAAAAAAAAACAACAAACGGCGGAAAGGGTGACACTAATTGACTTTTTAACTGCACCGACTATATCGGTGGAATATTAACACCAATAAATTGGCTGCGATTGCACCCGGGAAATCGCAGACTAATTTTGTTTTTATAGGTTATGAGCTACGACATTGTTTTTTTCGCTGTTTGTTTCGCAAGAAACGGTGTGTTTAAATGTGAGTTTGTACTCGGTGTGCAGAAATTGTTGATTGTGGAAGTATGTTGTTAAGTGGGACATTTCGTGGAAGCTATCAGTAAAGATTTATAGTTTTAAATTCATTTTCTATTGCTTACCTACTGGCTGCGCTTGTCAGTTGTTCATTGGGAATTTAACAAAGTAACGAACAAACTTAATAAATATTGATAATTTATCGGATAAATTATGTTATCGGATGAAAATATATGCATGGATTTCAGATTATTTTTGAACACCAATATACAAAATTTGTTCATCAAATTTAGAGTCAATCCATAATCCAATCTAACAATCCATTTTATCGTTAAAAAAAACTAATAAATACAATCAAAAATAGGATTTGATACATTTGCTTTGTAGATTAATGCTGAGACAATATAGGAATCAATTATGACAGAACAGTACAACATTTAACAACAACAAAAAAAAAACAACAAACGGCGGAAAGGGTGACACTAATTGACTTTTTAACTGCACCGACTATATCGGTGGAATATTAACACCAATAAATTGGCTGCGATTGCACCCGGGAAATCGCAGACTAATTTTGTTTTTATAGGTTATGAGCTACGACATTGTTTTTTTCGCTGTTTGTTTCGCAAGAAACGGTGTGTTTAAATGTGAGTTTGTACTCGGTGTGCAGAAAATGTTGATTCTGGAAGTATGTTGTTAAGTGGGACATTTCGTGGAAGCTATCAGTAAAGATTTATAGTTTTAAATTCATTTTCTATTGCTTACCTACTGGCTGCGCTTGTCAGTTGTTCATTGGGTATTTAACAAAGTACCGTACAAACTTAATAAATATTGATAATTTATCGGATAAATTATGTTATCGGATGAAAATATATGCATGGATTTCAGATTATTTTTGAACACCAATATACAAAATTTGTTCATCAAATTTAGAGTCAATCCATAATCCAATCTAACAATCCATTTCATCGTTAAAAAAACTAATAAATACAATCAAAAATAGGATTTGATACATTTGCTTTGTAGAGTAATGCTGGGACAATATAGGAATCAATTATGACAGAACAGTACAACATTTTGGAGTCCCAATTATTACTCATTTAGTACTTCTTTTCATTTTTTCATTTATAATTGGTTGAAAGTAAAAAAAAACACATAATTTAATTCTCACTTTCTTCTTATCTGACTTGCACAAAATAAGCAAACACTAATTGTTTTACTGCGGAGCAGGTTTCTTTTCTTGCTTTTCATAATACTTAGTGCTCGGAACATTTTAACGACACGTACTAATACATGTTTTAGTACAAAGCTTTTTTTGCTAGAATATTTATGCGTTTGGTGTTTTGAAAATAAGTGCTGCCTTTATTATAGAATCAAATGAGTCTTTCCTGAGATGACTCAATTTGCGTATAAAGGGTTATTTATTAAAGCAATAAAAACATTTTAAAAACATTCAAACGTTTTATCTTTTTTTGGCATTCTGTTAAAAAACGATTCCAACATGTATATTAAATGTGATGGAAGATATAGAAAAAGATAGAAAAGATAGAAGATATGATTGATAAGATATTTATCAATGCTGTAAACAAATGCATCATTCCCATGACACCATTCCATTCTTCACGGTTAGTGGACTTTAGCATGTATGCCAATCCGATTCTAATTCAACGGATTAGGAAACTGAAAAAATATGCTGATTGCATACTTCCCGGCTGAAAAGAACATGTACGCCTAAAAGTATGCAATCCGTCGTGCATGTTTTACCTGCTCTCTCCCGGCAAATATCTGCTATCCCAACGCAACTACCAGTACAAGTTTCCATTTATCAACCTTGTTTGCGCCGTTCCAATCAAACGCAGCCGCCCCGCAATAAAAACAAATAGTTAACAAATTCTTCACCCATTACAAATGGCCGCACGCATTTTCGCACCGGAAGCAATTTTGCGCGCAAACTGTCTGCCTCGATAGCCATCACCACTCAACGCCAACCACCCACCACCGGCCCTAAATCACCGAAATCTCAATTTCCTAAAGTGCCTCACAGCGGCTCGGCCGGGGCCGGCGATGCCAATTCCACCGGCAGCGGGATCATCCATCGACCGACACGGGCCTCAAGCCGCCGTCTTGGATGCCGCAAACCATTCATTTGATTCATCCCGATTTCAATTCCGTGGCCCTCAACAGCGCACTGAAAGAAAGCAGCTTTTGTTTGTGACACGCGCAGGGAAAAACGGTGACGACGACGGTGGGGAGTTTTTGACTGACGGGAGGGGTGGTCGGTGGCAATGGGGTATGCCATTTTCCAATGCCCGGAAATCATCCTGCCCGCTCCGGTCGTTAGGTATTAAATCATTTAGATAAATATTTATGCCCCTGCAATGAGCAGCCGAACCGGGAGGCTGAACCGAAAGAATTCTGGCAGCATGGCGGACTCATTCGTGTGTATGTGTGTGCGTGTGTTTTTCTCCGACCGGTTGTTGCCACCACCCGGAGCGGGAGGGATGCTGACGAAACCTGGCGTCTTCAGGAGCGGTACGGAAAACTCAGCGAAAACAAACCGTAAACCATGTCAATGTCTGTCGCCGTGATGTGCGACAAGCCGGCTGAAAGGAAATCGGACTCCTTCCATCCCGCTCTACACCCGTAGGGGAAGGACGGTCCGGGAAGGCGGGCGAGGGAAATGTGGGAAAAGTGCATGAAACTTCCATTGGCAGGGGACATATATCATCGCGAACTGACAGCGTTTATTATCTGCGTACACAGTGCGACGGATTGGATGGATTGGCGGTTGGTCCTTGGGACTTTCCTCTGGCAAACCGGGTATCCTTGTGCGCGCGTTTCGCGCTATCATCCCCGCTATTCATACACGTGCGTCAGTGTGTATGAAATCGGCACTGAGCACTTTCCTTCCGCTACCGGGCACCGGGAGCCAGCAGTTCGTCATTGGTCGTCTCCGATGGGTTTTTTCATCCGAATTTG
>KZ069778.1:31715-42312 GCA_002091845.1 Anopheles cracens
AAGATACGAACCATGGAATCAAGATTCATCACATTCCATTTGTGTTTCCATTTGCCCTTCTTCAGTATTGTGTTTTACCCTTTTTTTGCTGCATGCCTTGTTGTGTTTTGCTTGTTTTTTTGTCACAAAACAAATATGATGGCATATGTATATGTGACGCTTCCCTCGCTTCGGATATTTGAATGCCACATCCAGCGCACCGTAACGAAGCGTGGATTCCTCAAACGGGGCTATTTGAGTCCCTCCGCTTTATTGGATGATGGCGACGTGCTATCGCTAGCCAACCGGCACCGTTCCAGCCAGAACCGTTTCGCTGAAGGTCGGCAGACTGCCAATGAATTCATAACCGTTACCAGGCATTATCAACACCAACCACGAGTCAGCTACGTGGGCATTTTAGCTTTGTATGCGTTTCTAATTTGTGAAGAACGAATTTTGCCGAGAACTTTCCAGCTCGAGACGTGAGTCGGATTGATGTTTTCATTGGTTGGGGGTTTGCTGACTGGGCTCTGTGACTATACGGCTAATTTATAATGGAACATTTCACTCGTTTGTATTGGAATGTGGCATCAGATAATCTTAAAGGTCTTATATTTATGAAACTTTATTTGGTGATTTGGCTCGTTTTAATATAAAGATTCGGAGATTGTGCTTTGTCCATGCTCAACTTGACAGATTTATAGTTAAGATCCTCAAACGAGTAAAGTCTCAAAAAAGATTCACAATCAGGATCAGTTCGGCCAAAAGCTCTCTTCACAGCTTTCAACTCAAATTCACTGAAATAGGAATTCAATATATAGCAAATTATATATAAAATGTAGTTTTCCCTGATAGTTTGCATTAGCACATTCATTGAATATGTATTTGCCACCAAAACGACCCAATGTTAACAGGGTCTTCTGCATCGCGTAAGTAATACTGATTGTACGTACAGCAAAAAAAAAGTTAAATTATCTTCATCTCATTTTACACCAGCCATGGCACGAAATGGCTTACCTCCCAGAACCCATGCCGTTCTGTTCGTTCGCCATCCTATCTCGGTGCTTCATTACCTCCGCCCCAATTGTGAGCCAGTTCCCGACCAGCACTAAAACGAGCACCGGGGTCCGCACCATTTTCGCTATCGCACCAGCGCCGTCGTCGCATCCTTTGCCCCACAATGACAGCTACAACGAAACAAACCAACAACAAAAAAAGCGCAAACAACATCGTACACATCTATCGGAACCAGGCCACAATCGATGCGAAACCAATCGACCGCCGGCACGCCAACCACCACAAGCGCGAGAGAAATAGACGTATATTTCTACATATCTAAATCGGTTCAAAATAAATTGAATTTCAAATGAAGCTTCTTCGGGCTGTGCATGTGTGTGTGCTTTGTCCTCAGCACGGGGCTATTTGAGTCCCTCCGCTTTATTGGATGATGGCGACGTGCTATCGCTAGCCAACCGGCACCGTTCCAGCCAGAACTGTTTCGCTGAAGGTCGGCACACTGCCAATGAATTCATAACCGTCGCCAGGCATTATCAACACCAACCCCGAGCCGGCTACGTGGGCATTTTAGCTTTGTATACGTTTCTAATTTGTGAAGAACGAATTTTGCCGAGAACTTTCCAGCTCGAGACGTGAGTCGGATTGATGTTTTCATTGGTTGCGGATTTGCTGCCTGAGCTCTGTGACTGTAAGACTAATTTATAATGGAACATTTCACTCGTTTGTATTGGAATGTGGCATCAGATAATCTTAAAGGTCTTATATTTATGAAACTTTATTTGGTGATTTGGCTCGTTTTAATATAAAGATTCGGAGATTGTGCTTTGTCCATGCTCAACTTGACAGATTTATAGTTAAGATCCTCAAACGAGTAAAGTCTCAAAAAAGATTCAAAATCAGGATCAGTTTGGGCAAAAGATCTCTTCACAGCTTTCAACTCAAATGGGAAAGAGACAGAGCGAGAGAGAGAGAGTGGGATAGTGCGTAAACAAATCAAAACAAACGACAGTTGAATTTTGCATTCCCCACACAAACACGCGGCACACTCATCCCGCCCATTGGTTTGCCCGCCCAGATGGGGCCTATGTTTGCGATCCGGCGCTGGCTTGTAAGCATGTCGTTGTTTTTCTTTTGCTACCCGGCGCCATTTGATTGAATGATGGGAATTATGTCCACCGTTAACAGGGCCCGACCGGCCGGCAGCACTCCGGGGCCGGGACGAGATGCACGTGCGTGGGATTAATGCGAATGCGATGGGGCATGCGGTCGGCCGACTGCCGTAATGGCCGTGGCCATCGAAATGACTGTAATAATCTGTGCCTATAACTGACATACGGTTCATTTTTCATCCCGACACTGATTGCACCGCCCCCAGGATTGGCACCGGAGCGACGGACACAGCCTCCGGTCGTTCCATTTCGCTCGGGTCGGTTTTCCTTCGTATACCCACTCGCGTGCGCTTTGCGAAAGGGTCCAGCTTCTACAACCACACCCGGGGCTATTTGAGTCCCTCCGCTTTATTGGATGATGGCGACGTGCTATCGCTAGCCAACCGGCACCGTTCCAGCCAGAACTGGCTACCACCACATGACTGCAACTATTTGTATTATGAAATATTAAACTATTCATAATCCAAATTCAAATCAGCATCCTTTTGTGATGCTCCACCACCATCACAACCGCCATCGCCGAAGCGGGCAAGCGCTGCTTCACATGTCAATTTATTTCCGGCTCGTAAAAGAGATAAACGAACCCAATTACACAACAAAACCCCATCCATAAACCTGCTTCACCGAGCGGAATACGCTTGCATCCAAATGCCAAAAACGCCCGATCCCGACCTCCCGATGGAGGCGCCCGGTTGCTCAGCGTAATTTTTATTGCTCAAACGAGAGATACGAAACGACACGCACACAGGTCTCTCGCGTGTCGCACACAAACACCCATGCATAACTCAGAGCACGGGATGAGACAAAAAAAAGCCCCAACACCGGAAACGGTGTTCGAAATTCGGTTCGAGCTGCTGCTGGTGCTGCGTACTGCTTAGCTGGCCCGAAAAAGCAACGATCCATTTGGCGTGTAAAGGATCCGTTTAACGTTTCGCCAATCGACATTAAGGACATGCGGAGGCCTCCTCCTTTGGCGAATGATTATTGTGCGGCTCGCCGTGTGTGGCGCCACTCCGGATGTGTCGCTATGGAATTATCGGAAGCTTAAATCGCAATCACGCGCACGGTGGTGGTGTGTGTGTACTGTGCGAGCACATTTGCCTTTTTCTGGGTGGTATTCGTTTTTCCGTTTTTTTGTTTTGCATTTCGTTAAGAGGAAGAGACGAGCTCCAGGATTTTCTTGTTTGCCGAGCAACATATCGGATGCCGTTTGATGACACGGCACTTAATGCTATCGCCGTTTCCTCACATTGATTGGTTTCGAGGGTGGATTGTTCGATATTGGTTAAATTATAAACAATAAAATGAGAATATCAATGAGGGTTGCGTAACTGAAATATATAAAATTGAACTTTAATCAGGGAATAAAGCGACAGAGGTTATTTGTATCAAAACCATGTGATTAAGTATTGTGTTTCTTTTATCAACCGTTTTTATACATACATTCCCTTGTCAAGTCCCTGCTATGAAATGAATGAAGCCAAACGAGCTCATAAACGTTTGAAAATAATTGCTATGCGTCCTTCACTCCTCTCTTGCACCGGAAGCTGGTTGTCGGCTACCACCACATGACTGCAACTATTTGTATTATGAAATATTAAACTATTCATAATCCAAATTCAAATCAGCATCCTTTTATTTTTTTCCCTGGGTTGCTGCCACAACCACAACCACAGACTGGCCCTTCCGATGAGCATTTCCGTCTGTCAGCGCAGGAAGAGCTGCAGCGCACACCGGACGTATCAGAAATTGCTTTTCGGTGCCCAGGGTGCAATTGGCTACATCCCCGATCAGCTGCAGCCGACGCTGCATGGCCTCCCGCGTGGGAGAGCTTTCCCGGGGCCCGTTCGGTGCGAGCTCCGAGAAAGCGTGACCAGTCACCCCGCGTTACAGCTCGGATGAATTGTAATACATTTCCTATTAGCAACATGTCAGCGGCAATACCGGGCGCATCGCTGCGGTCATGTGTGCACCGTGTGCGATATGGAAACGGTTGGGATGAAATATTACACCGACCGCGCTACAGCTTCCCCCGTTGCGAGCGTGTCATCGAAATGGAGCGCTTTTTCCTCTCAGAAACGGCTTATGGCTCGACGCTAAGATGGCGCCGCCAGCTTTCGACCTTCCCACGAAAATTGACACCAGCATGGTTTGGCAGAAAGAGCAATCAATTGGAACGCGCTGGTGGGTGGGTGGGGTGCCCCGGTTTCCTTAAATCCTCTTTCGTCATTTCAAGCCCGGCAGCCGACACAACGGCATCGTACGATGAAAAGCTATTTTAAAAGTTCTGCGGGTCATGCGGGAGCACGAGCCGGCACCGGCTCTAACTCCGGGGGCTTTGGCCGGTGGTGAGATTTATGAAAAATTCAAATCCAATAATATCAAATTTTGATACCTCCGTAAGCCGAGGAGAGCCAAGCAGCTGGGTTTTATATCATTGCTTGTTTGTTTCCATCGTCCATGGTGGTGGTGAACGTGTGGGATGAAGCCGTCCTTCATTCGACACCGACACACCGAAATCGAAGGATGCAATTTCAACAAGGTGCACACGTTTTCCCGGATAGTTGATCTGGCTGCTTCTCGCCCGCGCCGCTGTGTTTACAACCCCTTAGCGCAAAAATGTGTTGTTTGTGTCTGGGGGTTGAGTGTGTTTTGTTTTCGTTCGCTTTTTTTCCATCGTACACATCTATCGGAACCAGGCCACAATCGATGCGAAACCAATCGACCGCCGGCACGCCAACCACCACAAGCGCGAAAGAAATAGACGTATATTTCTATATATCTAAATCGGTTCAAAATAAATTGAATTTCAAATGAAGCTTCTTCGGGCTGTGCATGTGTGTGTGCTTTGTCCTCAGCACAAACGAAACGCAAAACTTTCGAACGAAACCCTTCACAATGCTCTCGCCCTGGGGGGGGAGAGCGTGTGGGGTTTGGAGTGGGTGTTTTATTTAAATGGAAAACTCTCCCGAAAAAAAAACCGCCTCCATTCCGAACCGACGCTTCCCTCGCGGCGGGCCAAATCACACTCGGGCAATCAGCGGATCCCGGGCATCGGACGGATCCCGGGAGTGGGTTATTCGGTGGGCGTGGGAAAAAGAAGAGTTTCACATAATAAAAAGAACATCATTTTTCATCCCCACAACCATCAAACCGGCATATCCCGGCTCTCTCTCTCTCTCTCTCTATCGCAAACCTGCTCCAGGAATGGAAGAACAAGATCAAGGGGGAGAAAAGGCTCGACGCTAAGATGGCGCCGCCAGCTTTCGACCTTCCCACGAAAATTGACACCAGCATGGTTTGGCAGAAAGAGCAATCAGGAGATTGTGCTTTGTCCATGCTCAACTTGACAGATTTATAGTTAAGATCCTCAAACGAGTAAAGTCTCAAAAAAGATTCAAAATCAGGATCAGTTTGGGCAAAAGATCTCTTCACAGCTTTCAACTCAAATTCACTGAAATAGTAATTCAATAAATAGCAAATAATATATAAAATGTAGTTTTCCCTTTTAGTTTGCATTAGCACATTCATTGAATATGTATTTGCCACCAAAACGACCCATTGTTAACAGGGTCTTCTGCATCGCGTAAGTAATACTGATTGTACGTACAGCAAAAAAAAAGTTAAATTATCTTCACCTCATTTTACACCAGCAATGGAACGAAATGGCTTACCTCCCAGAACCCATGCCGTTCTGTTCGTTCGCCATCCTATTTCGGTGCTTCATTACCTCCGCCCCAATTGTGAGCCAGTTCCCGAGCAGCTCTAAAACGAGCACCGAGGACAGCTCCATTTTCGCTATCGCACCAGCGCCGTCGTCGCATCCTTTGCCCCACAATGACAGCTACAACGAAACAAACCAACAACAAAAAAAGCGCAAACAACATCGTACACATCTATCGGAACCAGGCCACAATCGATGCGAAACCAATCGACCGCCGGCACGCCAACCACCACAAGCGCGAAAGAAATAGACGTATATTTCTATATATCTAAATCGGTTCAAAATAAATTGAATTTCAAATGAAGCTTCTTCGGGCTGTGCATGTGTGTGTGCTTTGTCCTCAGCACAAACGAAACGCAAAACTTTCGAACGAAACCCTTCACAATGCTCTCGCCCTGGGGGGGGAGAGCGTGTGGGGTTTGGAGTGGGTGTTTTATTTAAATGGAAAACTCTCCCGAAAAAAAAACCGCCTCCATTCCGAACCGACGCTTCCCTCGCGGCGGGCCAAATCACACTCGGGCAATCAGCGGATCCCGGGCATCGGACGGATCCCGGGAGTGGGTTATTCGGTGGGCGTGGGAAAAAGAAGAGTTTCACATAATAAAAAGAACATCATTTTTCATCCCCACAACCATCAAACCGGCATATCCCGGCTCTCTCTCTCTCTCTCTCTATCGCAAACCTGCTCCAGGAATGGAAGAACAAGATCAAGGGGGAGAAAAGGCTCGACGCTAAGATGGCGCCGCCAGCTTTCGACCTTCCCACGAAAATTGACACCAGCATGGTTTGGCAGAAAGAGCAATCAATTGGAACGCGCTGGTGGGTGGGTGGGGTGCCCCGGTTTCCTTAAATCCTCTTTCGTCATTTCAAGCCCGGCAGCCGACACGACGGCATCGTACGATGAAAAGCTATTTTAAAAGTTCTGCGGGTCATGCGGGAGCACGAGCCGGCACCGGCTCTAACTCCGGGGGCTTTGGCCGGTGGTGAGATTTATGAAAAATTCAAATCCAATAATATCAAATTTTGATACCTCCGTAAGCCGAGGAGAGCCAAGCAGCTGGGTTTTATATCATTGCTTGTTTGTTTCCATCGTCCATGGTGGTGGTGAACGTGTGGGATGAAGCCGTCCTTCATTCGACACCGACATACCGAAATCGAAGGATGCAATTTCAACAAGGTGCACACGTTTTCCCGGATAGTTGATCTGGCTGCTTCTCGCCCGCGCCGCTGTGTTTACAACCCCTTAGCGCAAAAATGTGTTGTTTGTGTCTGGGGGTTGAGTGTGTTTTGTTTTCGTTCGCTTTTTTTCCCTGGGTTGCTGCCACAACCACAACCACAGACTGGCCCTTCCGATGAGCATTTCCGTCTGTCAGCGCAGGAAGAGCTGCAGCGCACACCGGACGTATCAGAAATTGCTTTTCGGTGCCCAGGGTGCAATTGGCTACATCCCCGATCAGCTGCAGCCGACGCTGCATGGCCTCCCGCGTGGGAGAGCTTTCCCGGGGCCCGTTCGGTGCGAGCTCCGAGAAAGCGTGACCAGTCACCCCGCGTTACAGCTCGGATGAATTGTAATACATTTCCTATTAGCAACATGTCAGCGGCAATACCGGGCGCATCGCTGCGGTCATGTGTGCACCGTGTGCGATATGGAAACGGTTGGGATGAAATATTACACCGACCGCGCTACAGCTTCCCCCGTTGCGAGCGTGTCATCGAAATGGAGCGCTTTTTCCTCTCAGAAACGGCTTATGAAATGCAATATATAGAGGAATGAACTTTTTTTTTATCTCGTTCACCTTTTCCCGCCATCATGAATCGATTTTATGGGTATTGCACGGTTTGCACGACGCGACAGCTGCAAAATGCACATTACTGCAGCCACCATTTCACCAGTCCTATTCATTCGATGTAGAATAAAGCATAATTGATCCCATCCTCGTTGCCATGGCATCACACGAATTTTAGTGCAAAAATAAAATACAGGCTCCATAGAGGAAATGAGGCAATTGCATGTTTTAATATGCTTTATTTGAATAAAAAAAACGTGAAAAGCTCATCACGAGCTCAACAACATTTTCCTCTACACGCCTATACATTAAAAATTTACACCTATGCGACAAATTAGCCGCGTTAAGCACACCTACTTCAATCATCATAAGCGGCAATTTAATTAAAACGCACACTTCATTATTCAGCTCTTTTCAAGAGACCTGACTCAATCAACCCTCGCTTCTCAAACAGATGTTGGTACTGCAGTAAATGCATCGCAAATGGTTTCAATTAATAATGCCACTTAACGTGTGTGTGAATCGAAGGATGCAATTTCAACAAGGTGCACACGTTTTCCCGGATAGTTGATCTGGCTGCTTCTCGCCCGCGCCGCTGTGTTTACAACCCCTTAGCGCAAAAATGTGTTGTTTGTGTCTGGGGGTTGAGTTGTGTTTTGTTTTCGTTCGCTTTTTTTCCCTGGGTTGCTGCCACAACCACAACCACAGACTGGCCCTTCCGATGAGCATTTCCGTCTGTCAGCGCAGGAAGAGCTGCAGCGCACACCGGACGTATCAGAAATTGCTTTTCGGTGCCCAGGGTGCAATTGGCTACATCCCCGATCAGCTGCAGCCGACGCTGCATGGCCTCCCGCGTGGGAGAGCTTTCCCGGGGCCCGTTCGGTGCGAGCTCCGAGAAAGCGTGACCAGTCACCCCGCGTTACAGCTCGGATGAATTGTAATACATTTCCTATTAGCAACATGTCAGCGGCAATACCGGGCGCATCGCTGCGGTCATGTGTGCACCGTGTGCGATATGGAAACGGTTGGGATGAAATATTACACCGACCGCGCTACAGCTTCCCCCGTTGCGAGCGTGTCATCGAAATGGAGCGCTTTTTCTTACACCGACCGCGCTACAGCTTCCCCCGTTGCGAGCGTGTCATCGAAATGGAGCGCTTTTTCCTCTCAGAAACGGCTTATGAAATGCAATATATAGAGGAATGAACTTTTTTTTTATCTCGTTCACCTTTTCCCGCCATCATGAATCGATTTTATGGGTATTGCACGGTTTGCACGACGCGACAGCTGCAAAATGCACATTACTGCATTTACCATTTCACCAGTTCGATTCGTTCGGTGTAGAATAAAGCATAATTGATCCCATCCTCGTTGCCATGGCATCACACGAATTTTAGTGCAAAAATAAAATACAGGCTCCATAGAGGAAATGAGGCAATTGCATGTTTTAATATGCTTTATTTGAATAAAAAAAACGTGAAAAGCTCATCACGAGCTCAACAACATTTTCCTCTACACGCCTATACATTAAAAATTTACACCTATGCGACAAATTAGCCGCGTTAAGCACACCTACTTCAATCATCATAAGCGGCAATTTAATTAAAACGCACACTTCATTATTCAGCTCTTTTCAAGAGACCTGACTCAATCAACCCTCGCTTCTCAAACAGATGTTGGTACTGCAGTAAATGCATCGCAAATGGTTTCAATTAATAATGCCACTTAACGTGTGTGTGCTTTTTTAATATATTACTTGTTATCCTCACATCACATCCAATCGACTAACAACGCGCCTAATGCATCGTTTAAGCTTCCCCGGCGCGCTGGTAAATGGGCACTTCCCCGAAAAGTGGTTGCATGAAAAATGGGCCAAACAACATTTGAGCGCGCGAATAGCATCCATTGCTGTTGCCGTGCACGTGGCTTTTTTTTCGTTCTTCCGTGTGCTCTTCCCTCCGTAAGATAAATGATATCCGGGCAGCACACAGTGGAACATCCGGGAAAAATCTGCGAAAAAGGCACCCGGCACAATGCACCCGGTAGCGCTCGTCGTGTGCAGCCAGGAAACAGCAAATACCTATTTATGTTCTCTCCGTTAAAACCGGATTAGTTTGTTGTTCCGTCTGCGATAACTTTAACGCTGGCACGGCGCTCGCTCGCCTGCCCGGAAGATGCAGCGCAACGGTGCAACGGTGTCTCGCTGCAGACTATCCCTTCCGCAGTCATTTATTTGCTCTTCCTGTGAAAAGTGTTTGAGCGAGGGTTTTTTTTTTCTTCGTTACCCTCTGCTTCACGTTTCCTGCTGCTTCGTGGGGGAGGCCACTGAATTGTGCCATCATAATAAACAGCGGCGAAACACGTAGCAACCCGGGCCCGTGCCGTCCGCACGCCAAGGATAATAATGACAAAATGCTTCAGCAGCACAACCGTCCCGTGGAAAATGCCCGTAGCGTGGAGTTTTCTGTGGCTTCGGTGCCGAGTTCTTCCAGAGCGATTCTTTACCCCAAAGCGTCCCACGCCAACGCGAGGGCAGTTTAATCGGCTCATCGCATTCATGTGATGCCACAACAATAATGCATCATCGGCACACACACACACACACACACGCGCGCTGGGCTGTGGGTGGGAATACACAATGCACCAGTGTCGGCGTAGCATCTGGCACTGGAGAAAGATTTCAATTTCCATATGCCACACGCTGGCACGCCACACGATGAAATGCTGTAACATTAGCGGCTCGATAGCTGGGAGCATCGTTTGTGTTTACACTCACCACTCCAGGACTTTCCAGCGCGTCCCACCGCGGGTGTACCGTCGGGGCGGTGCAAGCGGGACGAAAGTAGATTAAAAATAACAAAACGGCAATCATCATCATCACCATCAACGGCGTGGTTGCGTGCTGAGGAACAGACTTCGGT
>KZ069782.1:0-13427 GCA_002091845.1 Anopheles cracens
CTGGCGCACGCAGTGAGAAGATAAAACTCGTTATCAAACGCGGTGCTGTTGAAGATGACGGGCACGGGGACAAATGTGTCGTCGCTGCAAACCGTAGAAACAAAGCCACACCATTCTCTTCTGTATGTTGATAAGAGGCGCGTTTGCTATTCCGATAACAACGTTGATGGGGAAAAGGTGGTGGGGGGGGGACTTTGAGCTGACCCTAGCGAACTCTTGCGTGAGTGTGACAAGTTTTGCAACCGCGGTTGCGATAATCCACGACGGAAGACTCGATTGGCGTTGGTAGATCCGGATGGAACAAACACAACAGTGTTAGGAGAACATATGTGTGTGTGTTTGTGTGTGTTACGAAAACGGCAATCAAAATATTCGTACGATAATACAAATCATCCCTTCGGTTATAGTGGGATGATTCAACGCTTCTCAAACCTGTGTGTCGTCTCCTCTTGGTAGATCCGTGATGATAATTGTGTGCGAAATACGGTTTTTGCCTGTCACTCGTAGGGACATAGGCGGTCTATAACCATGGGGATGATGGAGAAATGTTAGAGAAAGTCCAGTCCGCTGCTAGAGACAGCACGCCAAACAAGCCGCAAGCTTATGTAAGCTATATCGGAGGCCTGGGTCCACATCCCGTCCAGCCAGTCTCAACCCCGTCCAGCTCGGTGATGACATGATTTATCGTAGAAAATTATACGTCTGAGCTACTGCGATATGAATGCATAATGCTGCTCTCGGTCCGTTGTTCTGATTAGCAACAGCTGCTGCTGCACCGTCATCGCGATCGCAGTGTGCCTTGAATTGAGCGAACCTTGGGCTTGCCCAGAAACGAGAATGGCGGTTAGAATTGATTGACAATCTTCTCAAAGAGCTGGACAACTGCAAATAGGGGAAAGCGGCCACTCAAAATGAAATCGAAACCCGCGAAACAATTGTGATAATTGTGTGGCTGTGGTCAGAAAAAAAGAGAAAAAAAAACTCACCAAAAAAGAAGGCAGGAAGAAGAAAAGTTATCACCCGTGAAAAGCGAAGGTCCGTCCGCTCGTCGTCGTCTCGTCGTTAACGAAAATTTCACGGTGAAGACGCTCGCTCGGTCGTGCGGGCATAAAAATATCCACAAACTTGGCAGTGAAATAAAGAAAACGCGCGCGTAGCATCATGTGAAAAAGCGTCTGCAATCTGCGCTCTTTTCCTAACCGCCCTACATCACCACCAGCACCATCGACGGAAGGCTGGACGACGACGAACCAAAACAACGACAACGGTGTGGCAAAAGGTGTGCAATGTTTAGCTTTTTTCCTCGCAGAAAGGGCAATGGGGAAAAAGAACTATTGGGTGATACTTCGTGAATCGTGTGCAGCCAGCCACTGAGTGGAGTATAGAAAAGTGAGCAAACATTTCTCCCCGTGCTAAGTATTGACCCTGTGGACAGGGCAAAGTAAGGGCCCTTGAAGAAGCAGCAACCATCACGAGTTAATTTGCTATCATTTGCTCAATCACATAACGGGGATTTTGTGGAGTGTAATTACAGTGAACGTCATTGTTTTGGGTGGCAGTTTTCTATCCCTAACCAACCCAAGTCCCGTGATCGATTCTAGAAAACAAAAAAAAACGAAATTATTCGTGATGATAATGTGCCTCGGCTGTAGTGAACATGATAATGATAATGTGAAAAAATGTCAACCACTAGAGTGTGCTCTGATGTGTGTATGGGTGTGTGTGTGTTTGTGTGTGTTACGAAAACGGCAATCAAAATATTCGTACGATAATACAAATCATCCCTTCGGTTATAGTGGGATGATTCAACGCTTCTCAAACCTGTGTGTCGTCTCCTCTTGGTAGATCCGTGATGATAATTGTGTGCGAAATACGGTTTTTGCCTGTCACTCGTAGGGACATAGGCGGTCTATAACCATGGGGATGATGGAGAAATGTTAGAGAAAGTCCAGTCCGCTGCTAGAGACAGCACGCCAAACAAGCCGCAAGCTTATGTAAGCTATATCGGAGGCCTGGGTCCACATCCCGTCCAGCCAGTCTCAACCCCGTCCAGCTCGGTGATGACATGATTTATCGTAGAAAATTATACGTCTGAGCTACTGCGATATGAATGCATAATGCTGCTCTCGGTCCGTTGTTCTGATTAGCAACAGCTGCTGCTGCACCGTCATCGCGATCGCAGTGTGCCTTGAATTGAGCGAACCTTGGGCTTGCCCAGAAACGAGAATGGCGGTTAGAATTGATTGACAATCTTCTCAAAGAGCTGGACAACTGCAAATAGGGGAAAGCGGCCACTCAAAATGAAATCGAAACCCGCGAAACAATTGTGATAATTGTGTGGCTGTGGTCAGACTGCGCTCCTCCCTCCTATTCACCTACCCACCCGCTTACCACAACCGTCAGTCTTGTTTGATTACAATAGTTTTGTCCGCCCCGAACCCGCGCACCATGATGTGGGGTGTTTCTTTTCTCATTTTTTTTGCCCGCGACGTTTGGGATCATATTTTGGGAGAAAGCTTGCTCGATAAACGCAAACACACTCTTTTGTGGGTGGTACAAGGTGGCATATTGGACAGCGCTCGGACAGCGCAGAACACGGTGAAAGTACGCCGAAAATTTCTTTCAAATTCACACATAATTGAGGAGGGAAAACGAAATAAGAAAATTCGAGTTTTCAATCCTCGCCACGGAAGCGGCCTGAATCATTCATTTTGAAACACATCCGCAGCCCACCTCACACTGGCGCACGCAGTGAGAAGATAAAACTCGTTATCAAACGCGGTGCTGTTGAAGATGACGGGCACGGGGACAAATGTGTCGCTGCAAACCGTAGAAACAAAGCCACACCATTCTCTTCTGTATGTTGATAAGAGGCGCGTTTGCTATTCCGATAACAACGTTGATGGGGAAAGGGTGGTGGGGGGGGGACTTTGAGCTGACCCTAGCGAACTCTTGCGTGAGTGTGACAAGTTTTGCAACCGCGGTTGCGATAATCCACGACGGAAGACTCGATTGGCGTTGGTAGATCCGGATGGAACAAACACAACAGTGTTAGGAGAACATATTTTAATGTGCCTCAAGCAGAAAGAATATCATGGATCAGTGGTGGGTCAGTATCGAATCGTTTCAAAGAGTGAGAACTGTGAACAGTTTTTACGCAATCTGAGGACCTACTCGTTTCGGGAAACAATTCTGTTGTGTTTTTTTTTTTACTTTTATGGAAGTTGATTTCGATCTTGTTGTTGATCACTAGAGTTATCATGATGTTTCTCTTTTCCTTGTTTTTTATCTATATACAGCAGTTATTTAATTATCCGTAAAGTAAAACTCGTATGCTCGTGACTAGAATTGGAACAAAACTAAACTGTTTAATAGACCGAAATTCTTTAAAGTCTGCTATAGCTTATTATATCTAGTTATTGGCATCCTTGTGCCTTTCTCAGCCGAAGATCTATCACCCCTTACATTGAAGACAGTGAAAATGCAGTGCCAAAAAAGTGTAAAACAGGCAACAGTCTTTATAACCTTGATGGAGAGGCGTTACCTCTTGGTGCAATTTAAATAGACCTATCGATTATCAAAATATAAAGTCTGTTCTGTTTTTGTGAATGTGAAAAATCATAATTCGCTAAGCCCATTAGCAATCCAAGACAGCATGTAGCGCTACTACCCTGAGTTAGACTGACGCCATCTCTTGGAGGGTAGCGCAACTAAAACATGCTCTAGTTTTTATCAATTCGTACCCCTTTTCAAGGAGCAGTTTTCGACATTTAAGCATCTGAACCATGCGGTGTAGAGATTGTTAATATTCGTAGCACCTGCAGTACAAGAAAAGATCTCGTTTCGGGTGTTTTCGTCGGGGGAAAAAGCGTACGCCTACGAGAAGTTGCTGCTGCTGGAAACATTTCATGTGCGCGTAAACACTAGGCTTAACAAGATAACTGAACTGAATGATTCTTCATTCAAACACATCAGCTCATGTGTTACCGTCCTCGTTAAAGGTCGCGGCAGACGACGTCGTGTATGTGTGTGTATGTATCTGTGTGCTTGCAAATAAGCAAACACCATTCCCGCCGTGCCCGGGCGTCCACGTCTGTCACGACTTATCAGCACGATTGATTGCATCATAAAAGGGGTGCTATTTAAATAATGATATTTACACACTTTGTGTGCGGATTTCACGACAGTATTACCATCGTAGCAGCTTTATCTCAGCACGGTAGTAAGGAAATTGTACTATTTTTTTTGTTGGTACAATTGACAAGTGCTTTTTTAAAGTTAGCTATTGATTTTAGGAATAAATTTCGATTTTCCATGCGCTCACAAGATATCGCTTTCATGCGGGAAATGTGATGGCATTTTCCGCTACGGTAGGATAGAAAAATAATCGGTACCGCACATTACACCACGGATCGGTGTAGCTCGTCGAAAGGGAAATTGCTCGTGTTGGAAGGATTACAACGCGCTTGAAAGCGAATCGCGCTCTCACACACACACACACACCGACCCGCAAACGGAAAGCACGTTTTCCGCTAGTGGTCAAATGGGGCGAGTCAAAAGCGACGAAAACAACGTGGCTTGCGTGCGTGCTTGCGTGTGTTACACACGCGAACGAACCGCGGGTGGCTGTCGCCCTGAAATTTTATTTAATTTTCCTGTCTTTTCTTCCTTTTCTGCTGCCCTTCAACAGGATCCTAGTTCCAACGCCTGAACCGCACGGACTTGTGGCGACACCAGTAATTTGTTGTGCGCTGTAGTGTCTAGGATTAAGGAGGGGGAGGCCCTGTTGGCCCTGATACAGAGAGAGACCGAGAGACCGTATCCTCCCGTTCGAGCGCCTATCACCAGCCCGCCAGAGGGTTTGGGTGAAACCCGGCCGGCAGATGGACGACGGTACAATCCATCAGCTGATTGTGACAAGTATGTTCGAGCGATTGATTTCGGTTGTGCGTTACCGTATCAGGACTAATCTTGCTCTCTTTCTTCCTCATTTGCTCCACCCTGCCCGTCCCAGTCGAGCACGCCGCCTTCCGCAGCAATGGGTTCCTGAAGCCGAACCCGTACGTGGAGTTTTCGATCGATGGCAAAACCTCACGCAAGACAGATTTCATCAAGAACACCAACACACCGAAATGGAACGAGCGGTTTACGAGTATCGTGTCGCCCGGCTCGGTGCTGCACTTCCGCGTCCTGGACCATTCGAGCTTCCGGAAGGACTCGCTGCTCGGCCAGCAGACGGTCGAGCTGGCGGGCATCCTGCGCCACTACAACGGCGTGCTCGAGCTGCTCGAGCTCAACATGGACCTGCTGATCGATGGGACCGGCTCGTCGAAGACCACCGAACCGCGCCAGCCGGTGAAGGCGGGCGAGCTGGTCGTCGTGCTCGATGGGCTGAAGATCGATATGCGGAGTGTCGGCGGTGCGGCGGGCGGTGCGCTGCGGGGCAGTGAGGTCGCTGGCGGTGGTGGCAGCGGCAGCGGTGGCATAGTCAACGGCAATGGGGTAAGTGACCTTGGCTTATGACGAGCAGCGTAACCGGCCGCATGGGGTCTGATGGCGTGCCGATTTAAATAGAGGTTAAGTTATTTTTTTTTGCCCTGTATTATCTGTTTGGAAGTCAACAGTGGCTTGTGTGTAAAAATGAAACCGTTTCTTTGTTGTTTTTTTTGTGAAACCGATTAGGCATGGATTGCAATGATATTTTTTCTCTAATGTATCAGTAACATTCTTGATTTGATATTGATGTTGGTCATGGTAGTGTTAACTTTCGATCTGAATGCTAATAGAACAAAAGCGGCAGTTGATCACAACCGCGGTTTCAAATTCACACACATTCATTCAGATTATAACCTTCTCAATATACCATGCTCTTGGTAAAGTGTTCCATACCTTATATAGCAGGGAAATTCCTTCACTTTCGATACGCTTGTTGCAGAAAAAAATGGCAACGCGCTATGCATGACTCACGTCTTTTTTTCCCGACCGTGTAGTTACTGTATCGATTTTCTTCCGGTTACCCCTCCCCACCACGCGGGATGCTCTATCGATACAAACCATATCCTTACGTGTTCTTTCTATCTGTTGTCCCTCGTTTCGTTTCGCGCAAATAGCAGCTACCGGGAAGTGAATCAGCGTCGAATGGAGCATCACACTATCACACACTCCGTAGCAGCATACTGAATGGGGGCATCCGGGCCCGGATGCGTTTGCGGGGCACTGGTGGTGCATCGCAGCAACAGCTGCAGGCACCGCCACCATCATCGGCCGCGGGCAGCGGCATCATGAATCATGCACTTATTCCGTCATCTTCGGCGTCGTCAGCGTCATCGACGGCAGTAGTAGCGCACCACCAGTCGCCCGCTTCCCACGCTCACAGCCAAAGCAACAGCAGTAACGCCACATCGTCCGACTGCGTGTCGTCGTCGTTCAACGAGTTCAGCATAGGGCCCGGTGCGTACGGAGCAATGGGCAACGGGATGGTTACGGCCGGATCGTCCCCGAATGGTGGCGGTGTCGCATCGTCGTCGTCGTCGTCGACGGGTGCCATTCGGCGGAGTGGCATCAACTGGGACCAGCAGAACGTGTCACCGGTCGCGTCGGCCATGGGCTCCCACACCCGGTTGGGTCCGGTGTATTCGAACTCATCGCAGGAGGGCCTCATCAATGGGGTGCCGGGTGGGCATGCGAACACGGCGGTGCTGCCAGTCGCTGGTGGCAGTCCCGGTGGTATGAATGGCGGTGGTGGTATCCCGATGCCGATGGGCGGCAGTCTCACCGATCAGCAGCTGATCCTGCAGCACCAGCAACAGCAGCAGCAGAACCCGATCGACGACGAACCACTGCCGGCTGGCTGGGAGATGAGGGTGGATAAGTTTGGTCGGAGGTACTACGTCGATCACAACACCCGGTCCACCTACTGGGAGAAACCGCAACCCCTGCCGGCCGGCTGGGAGCAACGGCGCGATCCACGTGGGCGCGTCTATTACGTCGACCATAACACCCGCACCACCACCTGGCAGCGGCCGAACAGCGAACGGTTGATGCACTTCCAGCACTGGCAGGGTCAGCGGCAGCACATCATCTCCCAGGGCAACCAGCGCTTCCTCTACCCCCAGCACGCCCAGCAGTCCAACTCGATCTCCGTCGCGCACGAAGAAGACGACGGGCTCGGTCCGCTGCCGGACGGGTGGGAGAAACGCGTCCAACCGGACAACCGCGTGTACTTTGTGAACCACAAAAACCGCACCACCCAATGGGAGGACCCGCGGACGCAGGGCCAGGAGGTGAGCATGCTGGCGGAAGGCCCACTGCCACCGGGCTGGGAAATTCGGTACACCGCCAACGGTGAGCGGTTCTTCGTCGACCACAACAACCGTAAAACCACCTTCGAGGATCCCCGGCCCGGCGCACCGAAGGGCGCGAAGGGCGTGTACGGGGTGCCGAAGGCGTACGAGCGTTCGTTCCGCTGGAAGCTCAGCCAGTTCCGGTACCTGTGCCAGAGTAACGCGCTCGCGTCCCACATCAAGATAACGCTCACGCGTCAAACGCTGTTCGAGGACTCGTACCACCAGATCATGCGGCTGCCCGCGTACGAGCTGCGCCGCCGGCTGTACATCATCTTCCGCGGCGAGGAGGGCCTCGATTACGGCGGCGTGTCCCGCGAGTGGTTCTTCCTGCTGTCGCACGAGGTGCTCAACCCGATGTACTGCCTGTTTGAGTACGCGAACAAGAACAACTACAGCCTGCAGATCAACCCGGCGAGTTACGTCAACCCGGACCACCTGCAGTACTTCAAGTTCATCGGGCGCTTCATCGCGATGGCCCTGTACCACGGGCGGTTCATCTACTCCGGGTTCACGATGCCGTTCTACAAGCGCATGCTGAACAAGAAGCTAACGACCAAAGACATCGAATCGATCGATCCGGAGTTTTACAACTCGCTGATCTGGGTGCGGGACAACAACATCGACGAGTGCGGGCTGGAGCTGTGGTTCAGCGTCGACTTCGAGGTGCTCGGCCAGATCATACACCACGAGCTGAAGGACAACGGCGACAAGGAGCGGGTGACGGAGGAGAACAAGGAGGAGTACATCTCGCTCATGACCGAGTGGCGAATGACGAGGTATGTGGGGCGTGGTATAGCACGTTCAAATGCAGGTTTTCACGACAGCAACCCCTCACTTCATCCGGTTTGTCTATTCTCTAGGGGCATCGAGGAGCAGACGAAAACGTTCCTGGACGGTTTTAACGAGGTGGTTCCGCTGGAATGGCTGAAGTATTTCGACGAGCGCGAACTCGAGCTGATGCTGTGTGGCATGCAGGAGATTGACGTGGACGACTGGCAGCGCAACTCTATCTATCGTCACTACAACCGCAACAGCAAGCAGGTCGTCTGGTTCTGGCAGGTTAGTATGCCGGTTCTATCTTTCCAAAATTACAATGCAATTCGTTACTGGCACCTGTCGCGTGCCGGTCGGCGGTTTCGCCGAGCTGATGGGCTCGAACGGACCGCAGCGGTTCTGCATCGAGAAGGTCGGCAAGGATACGTGGTTGCCCCGGTCGCACACCTGCTTCAACCGGCTGGATCTGCCACCGTACAAGAGCTACGATCAGCTGGTGGAGAAGCTCAACTACGCGATCGAAGAGACTGAAGGTTTCGGTCAGGAGTAAATCAATAACCGTAAGGTAGGAAGAGCAAGCTAGTACGTACGATCGGCGGTAGTGGGTTGAGCAAAAACAAAACGTAAAACAAATGTGATCATTTTATGGGAGATAGGGGATCGGTGGGGCTGGGAAAGGTGAGTTCGTACAGAAAACAACGGACATTCGTGTTTTGTAAAATACTGCGTGCAATGAGTGTGAGTGAACGTCGATGTAACTGATTCTATGAGTTTATGCATTTTTCCGATCGTACCCGATGGGAAAACGTGAACGAAGAAGTACGGTGCATATACGGTGGACGGATCCAATCATAGAAATGTGTTTTTAGAAACTGTCCTTATGCTGCGAGCAAGTTTTTGTTATTGCAACATTTTTGTACGAGCCGTGTGTCGTAGTGCGTACGTTTCATATTTCCACCACGAAAAGGAATTGGACCGTAAAACAACTGTCCGGATTAGAAGAGGAGTCCGAGAGTCGTGCGATTACAGGTACGAGCATATTTTCTTGTACATACTGTTTGCCACAGAAAGAAGCAATGTTTTCTACACAGCATTATTCCTGCACGCAAATTTGCTGGCTAGAGAAAAGAGGTTGCGTAACGTTTCTTATGCTTGCTGTTATCACACAGCATTTGAATTTAATCATGTTAATTTTCAGCCCTTCCTTTTTTGCATTCTTGAGATGTGATATGAAGTGTACGGTGGAGAAGAAATGGTTTATTTACATTTCGTTTGTGCTATTTCGTATCGCCGACGAAGCGAATAGGACAAATGCAGGGGTTTTCAGACGGCAAACTAAATAACAACCGCTGTAAAGTTTATTAATATTGGATTTTTGTTTGTGAATATACCTTTGTTGTAGTAATAAAACTACGTGAATTGTGTAAGTCGCTGACCTTGTAATACTTCGAATGATGGAAACGCGTTTTGTACTAGCAATAGTATGGAAACAGCTGACGACAACAGCAATGTGTGGGGCCACTCAGTGTACGTTCGTCCTTTGGTGTCCTACAATACGTAAGGCTTGTTGTGCGCTTTCGTTGTATCCGTTCCTACCGGCTAACGACGGTTCTAGGGCTGTTGAAAGTAAGTTAAATTAGATAAACCTGCTTTGTGTAGGATCAAATCGGATCGGTGCAGAGCGACATCCTTAAAGGATGGCAAAGCTATCACAAGCGCATACTGCGCCATTGGGACACCATTCTCAATAGAGGGCAAACGATCGGAACAGTGAAAAGGTAAACAATGTAAAGGTAGCTCGTAGCAGAACACTGTGTTGTAAAAAGATAGCAAAATGGTCAAAGCAAGATGAATATAATTAGATTGTTTTAAACAATGACTATACAGAAAGTAATGAGTACACACGCACTCTTTATCAAATTGTGGGTACAATGGTGTAAACTTAGGACAATGAAGCGACATAACTATAACTAATGCAAATTTGTAAAGAAAGCAAAAGAATGCACTGTTAAGCAACGGTATCAGTAGGGACTTTTTTTCTAAACGCAAACTATCTAAAGTTTATCCACAAACCTGATTCATCCGTGGGGGTTCGATGGCAAGGGGACTGCTGCACCTCGACATACTGTCGATTACTCAGTTTCCAATGAATTATTAATCGTGATCGATTAATTTTTAGCAAGAGAAAGTTTGTTGGGATATTTTCCCCCATTTTGAAGTGATGTTATAAATTCCACAAATGCCCTCTTCTCCAAAATCACCAAACAAGATTATTCGTTCACTGGAAAAGAGCTTAAGTTAGCTTCAAGTCTCCTTCTGCCCGGATGAATACCCCGTTGCTTAAGCTGCTTACAACAAACTAATCGGCTGCTAACGAGCTCTCATTAACTCCATCTCGACGGTTGCATACCTTCCGGTGCACATTGTCATGTTCGATCATAGAAACGGTTAGCAACTGATTAATATCTATTAAGCACAGCATCGGGGCGTGCATGGCCGATTTTAAAATAGTCCTACTACTACCTAGAACACACCCTTTCCCACATTCCTCTATTGTCCCTGTACGTACGCACGCCCAGCTCTAATCCTCTAGTTCGACACCCGATGGAATCCAGTTCATGGAAGTCTCCCTGGTACCAGAGCGTTTCAGTCACCATCAGCTGCGGAACTTATCGTACACCCTAACGAACTTAGCATAATCGCGCATCAAAATGATGCCCACAGTAATAGTAGAAGAGGGGAATGAAATGCAGGACATCCGGGGAGGAGCGGTATACGTCCGGGTTTGTAAAGAAGTACACTCAGAGCGCCAGTGTAAGAGTACATGTTGTATAAGAAATAGTTGCACATCCCATCGAATCGTTTTTTGTAGAAGAATGTACTGGATCTCAGGGTTTTCATTTTTGTTTGCTAGTCATTTGGTATACACGTTTTGGTGTGGGTTGCGTAATCCTTTTCCCATGAAGCGACATAACTATAACTAATGCAAATTTGTAAAGAAAGCAAAAGAATGCACTGTTAAGCAACGGTATCAGTAGGGACGGAAGCATATAAACAGAGAATATTATATCCAAATACAAACAAAGGCGCCTACCTGCTTCATCCCTTTCGCAACATGGTAGACCAATATCACGACTAACGAGACTTATTCCAAACCGAGCTGAACGAGATTTCCGATCGTAATTAACTTCGGTTCGTGAATATATACGATTTACGATCGGGAACCCTCGATCCCGATAGTTGCACTAGCTTTTCAACCCACGAACAGATGTCCAAGTGTCCAACATTACGGATAGCAGGGGAAGCACACACTCATAGTTCAGATGTTACAGTAGTAAAACGGATCCTCTACCAGCAGTAGTACCAGCAGTAGCTAGCTGTACGATAGACGGTGCTTTAGTACGATTAACTTTCTAACGATAATATTTTATACGCGGAATGGCCAATTTGAAATCGTACGTGTCGAGATGTCCAGAGTAAGGTGAATGCTTTGTTGGGCAAACAGCATCAAGCAAGAATTTCATTGACAAGAGTAGAGCCGTTTCGATTGCACATTCTGTTGGCGAGAGTAATTCGATTCACTGCGCGTGTATGGATCAACCCACGTACACAGGGACAGTGCTGTATAACGACGAATAGGAGTATCATTAATTACTGTAACAATTACACTGGTAGTAGCGCTGTAAAGGATGTTGAGTTTTGTCTGTGAGGCAAGAAGCAAGTGAGTGCAAAATAAAGACACGATTAAAATGCAAACAACAACTGGTACAGCCGTCGAAAGAAAGGAATGGAAAGGGAGTACACACTTGTATAGTATAATCTTTTGCTGGGTTAAGTATTATTTCACGCATCTGTATACGGCTACTGTTTTACTATGTTGTTCTGCTGTTTGTGTTTGTTAAGAAGTGAGTCACTACTCTTCCCACCCACAGCAGGGCAGAGAGAGAGGGGAATGAAATGCAGGACATCCGGGGAGGAGCGGTATACGTCCGGGTTTGTAAAGAAGTACACTCAGAGCGCCAGTGCAAGAGTATATGTTGTATAAGAAATAGTTGCACATCCCATCGTATCGTTTTTTGTAGAAGAAAGTACTGGATCTCAGGGTTTTCATTTTTGTTTGCTAGTCATTTGGTATACACGTTTTGGTGTGGGTTGCGTAATCCTTTTCCCTTTGTAACGACAGTGACAGGACAGACACACGGACAGACCGACAAACCCTGCAACTGATTCACTTTCTCTTTCTATCTCTGCGCTTTGTCTCCCACGGCATAAAGTTTAATTTGGAGGTATATATAAAAGTAAAAAGAGTTACAAGTATCTCGTAAAGTATCGCTTACAATGTCGTTTTTAAAATACAAATTGCACACTCACACAAACACTAATTTCCACCCGGCACTGTGTGTGTGTGTGTGTGTCTCACCTGCCACACAGCACACGAAGTGGCATTTCTCTCTCTTTCCATCACACTCCCGTTACCTCGCAAAATGTGCGCAATGTGTTCTTCATCGTTCTAGGCGATCTTCTTCTCGTCAAAGCTATGCCACCATCCTTAAACGTAATGATAAATTGGATCATTCGGTGTAGCGTTCCTCCCGTTAGCGTTAGCTTTCCTCTTTCTTTTTTTCTAAACGCAAACTATCTAAAGTTTATCCACAAACCTGATTCATCCGTGGGGGTTCGATGGCAAGGGGACTGCTGCACCTCGACATACTGTCGATTACTCAGTTTCCAATGAATTATTAATCGTGATCGATTAATTTTTAGCAAGAGAAAGTTTGTTGGGATATTTTCCCCCATTTTGAAGTGATGTTATAAATTCCACAAATGCCCTCTTCTCCAAAATCACCAAACAAGATTATTCGTTCACTGGAAAAGAGCTTAAGTTAGCTTCAAGTCTCCTTCTGCCCGGATGAATACCCCGTTGCTTAAGCTGCTTACAACAAACTAATCGGCTGCTAACGAGCTCTCATTAACTCCATCTCGACGGTTGCATACCTTCCGGTGCACATTGTCATGTTCGATCATAGAAACGGTTAGCAACTGATTAGTATCTATTAAGCACAGCATCGGGGCGTGCATGGCCGATTTTAAAATAGTCCTACTACTACCTAGAACACACCCTTTCCCACATTCCTCTATTGTCCCTGTACGTACGCACGCCCAGCTCTAATCCTCTAGTTCGACACCCGATGGAATCCAGTTCATGGAAGTCTCCCTGGTACCAGAGCGTTTCAGTCACCATCAGCTGCGGAACTTATCGTACACCCTAACGAACTTAGCATAATCGCGCATCAAAATGATGCCCAC